>JADRCD010155967.1:0-28235 GCA_019843815.1 Montemys delectorum | reverse complement strand
AAAAAAAAAAAAAGAAAAAAAGAAGGATCATCCTTGGTCCAAGGCCAGCCTGGGTAACAAAGTGAGAGCCCTGTCACAAAAGCCAAAACAAAAACTCTCCAAAGAAAACAAAAATGGTCACAAATAAATTTTTTATATATACACACACATATATGTATATATCTATCTCAAAGCTGATCTGCTACCAGTGATGGTATGGGACCAGAATGGTTTTGAACTTCTGGACTCCTATATCAGGCTCCCAAGTAAGTGAGTACAAAGGCATGGGTTTTGTTTTGTTTTTTTTTTTTATAAGATTTATTTATTATTATATCTAAGTACACTGTAGCTGTCTTCAGACACACCAGAAGAGGGCATCAGATCTCATTACGGATGGTTGTGAGCCACCATGTGGTTGCTGGGATTTGAACTCAGGACCTTTGGAAGAGCAGTCAGTGCTCTTACCCACTGAGCCATCTCACCAGCCCCAGATGCATGTTTTATTGGTTTTCCTCTCCATTAAGAAGGGCACTTGCTGTGTAGCCTACGTTGACCTCAAATTCATAGCCACATATTTTAAATACCCATCCAACAAACGATAGAAATTTTAGGTTGTTTTGATTGTTTTTGAGGCAGGGTCTCATTAAGTCATTCTTGCTGGCCTGGAACTTTCTCTATAGAACCAGTCTGGCCTAGAATTCATAGAGGTTGGCCTGCCTCTGTCTCCAGAGTGCTGGGATTCAGAACCATGTGCCACCATGTCCTGAGAGCTGGAATTCAGGGCATGCGCCACCACGTCTTGCAAGGGTTATTTTTACTTTTAAGCCCCCTCACCCCCTCTTTTCCTTTCTTAAGAGATGATCTCATGTATCCAGGGTGAGCCCCCCCCCCCCAACTCACTATGGCCCTTGAACTCCTTCCTGCCTTAACCTCCCTAGTGCACAGTCACACACCACGTTTCTAGCTTTGGTTCCATGCTGTCTCCATGATGCTGTGGCAATAGCCTAGTTGGATAACTTCAGCAGAAATCTCATCCACACAAACCCTAAATTATCTAGTCCCTGCCTTTGCACAGGCAGCTTGCTGAGCCCTAACAGCTCTCACAGGAGGCAGGGGAGGGGAGGGCATGGGGGCTACGGGGTGTGAGATTTGTTTTATGTAGCATGATAAAGGTTCCATGACACGGAGGAGCAAGTTCCAGGAACTTCAGGAGAAGCAAATAGGGCAGTGTGTCAGGAACATAACCCTAAGTATACAAAGCCACCTAAAGGTATTTCTAGAACATATGTGTTGTTTGGAAGACATGGAGCAAGACAGATGAGAAGGCCTCTTGTCGCTCAAGGGTCTCAATTCTCACAAGCTCTGAGGTGGAGAAGGGCTCACCTTGACAACACGCTTTTGTCCCAGCTGGTTCTTGCCATCTGGTCCCATTGGGTCAAGGATCACACAGTAGTGCCGAGGTCCCAGGGTGGTGATGGGTACCACGCCCAGCACCTCCTCATAGACATCTGGAACATGGGCTTCTGTGTCCTGCACCGTCACTAACCATTCCTCCCCAGTGCGGTGGGCCACTCCTCGAAGGTCCTTGAAGTTCTGCCGAGCCCGGAGGTGCAGGGCTGTCTGTGGGTGGAGACACAGGGTATTTGTGGAGGCCTCTCTCCACCTTCCTGCTGCCAGTGCCTTGGATCTGGGAACACCACAGGCCCCTAACTTGATCCCAGGTCTCAGGAACAACGCCTACCTACCCTGGAGGATGCTCCAGGACTCTCCTCTCAAGATCTGATCTGATTTCTCTAGTGCACATGGGGATGCTGCCTGCCCCTTCCTTGCACCTTGTCTGCCCTGTGAGCCCTGCTCGATTCTCTAGCTCCTGCTAGCCACATCCAAGCACAAACCTTTTCTGTAAGGATCACAGCGTCCACCAGATCCAGCACCTCTTCAAAGACAGCAGGGAGATAAGCACCCACGGATCGGACCAGCCACTCCTCACCTGCGTCAGGAGCAGGAAGGACAAGCAGTCACCCACCAGCATTTCCTTGCAGCCCAGATAATAGGACCAGCTGGGCTTTGAAAGCAAAGGGAAGCCACTACCCTTAGAGTTGGGCACATGACAAGGTCCTTGCAGCCACCGCTTTCTCTGAGGCCAGAGGAAAACTAGCCTCTCTCCCAGAAGAATTAAAAAATAAAAGACAGCCGGGCAGTGGTGGTGCACACTTTTAATCCCAGCACTTGGGAGGCAGAGGCAGGCGGATCTCTGAGTTCGAGGCCAGCCTGGTCTACAGAGTGAGTTCCAGGACAGCCCGGGCTACACAGAGAAACCCTGTCTCGAAAAACCAAAAAATAAAAAATAAAATAAAAAAATAAAAAACAAAACAAACCCAAAACTTTTAGAGGCTGGGCGTGGTAGCACATACCCATGATCCCAGCATTCAGGAGGTTGAGGTTAGAGGATACAGAGATTTTGGCCAACGTGGGCTACACAGGGAAACCTGTCTCAAAAGACAAAAACTACGAAGAGCCTTCTAGAATGTCAAGTCACTGCTGTAGCTACACCCTGCGATGCTGTCTCTAAGCACCAAAGACTAATTTTTCATGCTCTTGCAATGGGTAAAAGGGCCTCTCACAGACCTGTTTATTGGAGTAGCACGCATGCCCAGCAGCAAATCATAGTCTCACCCTGCATGGCCATATACCCTAGGCAAGTACTTCAGTCTTGCTGTGGAGAATGGGGACAGTATGAGTCTCACTTGTGTCAGGGGACTAAGTAAAATACCACCTGTCACCTTGAACTGACATCTGGTCAAGGTATATGAACATCTCACCTTTTGATCTAGAACTAGATAAGATGCTGCCAATGGCCAGTGCTCACAGTTTATGTTATAGAGTAGGGATGGACGATGGCCCTGTCATGGTGCGATTGCAGGGTCAAGGCTAGCATGGAAGTGGATATGCAAGACACAGCTGGTAGACCTCAAGAGAGACTGGGATAATCCAGGCATGGGGATGCGTTTATACTTCCAGCACTGGGAAGCCCAGGCAGGAGGATTGCTATAAGTTTGAAGCCATCATGGACTGCATGTTGAGTGCCAGGTTAGTAAGAGCTACATGAGATACTATCTCAAATGGAACAGACCTGGGAAGATGGCTCAGTGATTAAGAACACTGGCTGCTCTTCCAGAGGACCTGGATTCAATCCCCAACACCCACATGGTGGTTTACAACTATCTGTAACTCCAGTTCCAGGGGATCTGACACCCTCTTCTGGCCTCCATGGACACCAGACACAAAAGTGGTGCATACAGACATACATACAGACAAAACACTCGTACACATAACAACAATAAAAACAAACAATGAAAGACAGACATAGGCTGGGTAGTGCTGGTGCACGCCTTTAATCCCAGCACTTGGGAGGCAGAGGCAGGCGGATTTCTGAGCTCAAGGCCAGCCTGGTCTACAGAGTGAGTTCCAGGACAGCCCGGGCTACACAGAGAAACCCTGTCTCGAAAAAACAAAAAACAAAAAACAAAAACCCAAAATAACAAAAACAAAAACAAAACACATACACACACACCCCTCAGGGGAGAACCCTTGTCTGCCTTCACATGGTTCCTCTCAATTCCCCTGCAGAGAGGGCCCTCCCTCCTTCCTGCCTGGCCACCCACCCCAGTGCTGCAGTCGATCCCACCTGTCACCCGCTCCTTGCCATCCCGGTCAAAGCATTCCTTGCGGGCTCTGAGCCGCAGTGCTTGGTTCTGTTTGATGACTGTGGCCTGAATGATCTCCACGACTTCCACCTCCTTCTGTGGGATGTAGGTGCCTGGGGAAGGAGGAGGAAGCCAATGCTCACAGTCAAAGATGTCAGGATTACGGGAGAAAGGCAGGAAACCCTAGCCCAGACAAACACCAAGAGATGGAGACATAACTCACCAGGTCCCTCAAACAGCCACTCGTCTCCTGCCATGACCTTGTCTCCATTCTTATCCTCAAAGTCCAGCAATGCCTTAAGATGCAGGGCAGTGTTGGGTAGAACCACCTGCAGTGGGGTGATATCCTGCAGGGAAAGAAGGGCCATGAGTGCTCGAGCTGCAATCCTGGGTTCAAACCTGATACTTGGAGATCAGAGCCTGGGAAGTCTACACTGCTGTGGATCAGATCGAGGTCTTGTGAATGCTCAGCAAATGCTCTTCCACTGAGCCACACACTCAGCCATCTTTGTGTATCTCCACTGAAATCCTAGTGTAATATACAAGGTAGGAGTGGGCCCAGGGCCACGGGGTCTGAAGAACTGATGAGGCTGTCACTGCTGATGAGCCAAGAACACTCTCCTCTGTCTGTGGAGGACAAGTGTGAGGACGGGACCTAGTGGGGAACTGGGAGAGACATTTAGGCACTTGAACAACACCTGCAGGACCTGATTCACACTGATGTGCTAGAACAGTGGCTCTCAACCTATGGATAAGGACCCCTCTGGGGTTACATATCAGATATTTATATTAAGATTCAAAACAGTAGCAAAATTACAGTTAGGAAGTAGCAATGAAACAATTGTATGGTTGGGGGTCACCACAGCCTGAGGGACTGTCTAGGGCGGCAGCGTCAGAAGGCTGAGAACCACTGAACTGGAAAGGATTTGAAATACAAACATAAAGCTGGGCATAGTGGCCCATGCCTATAATCACAGCACCTGAGACACACCCACAAGAGAAGCAGGAGGAAATTCTAAGTCAGCCTGGGCTACATGTGACCGTGTCCTTCCCCCCCACCATACAAAAAAAAAAAAAAACCCAAAAAACAATAACAACAACAAAAACAAAATAAGAAGGGAAGAATGTATAAAGGGATACCAATGCAGGTTTTAATCTTGTGGCTTTGCTTTCAGTGTTGCCTTGTGCTCACGGTTCCCTCCTGTAGGAGGCGGAGGCCTTACAAAAACAGATGAACCTAAAAGTTTATAAAAACACCTTTACCACTATGGCTAGATTTGGTCTCTGAAAATATTCTAAGCGAGGCAGGAAAGAGAGATGAGCCGATATGCGTGAGTTGAACAAAGCTGTTAAAGAATCAGGACATGAGCCCAAGTGATGCCCATGTTCCCGATGACAGACTGGTCTGGGCTATAGAGGGTGGGCAGTCACTTCATCTCCTGGCCTCACACTGGAATGGAGAAATCAGATCCCCCCATCCACTTCTGTCTAACCTAGACTTGTCTCAAGATCACCATCTTCCTGCCTCTGCTCTCTAAGGCACACGTCTGCGCACCTCGCTGTCACTTCCTGTCTGCTGCATCACAAAGCCATGGTGCCTCCCTGGCTTGCTCCCTGCCTAAATGACTAGGATGACAGTGATAACTGGCTACCCCCACTATTTCTTCCATTTGTCTAGCTTAGGCACTCGTTCGCCTGATGGTATCTCGAAGCAATACTGAAAATAAGGAAGAACAGAGGTACTGGGTAGGAAGCCACTGGGTTCAGGCGTCTAAAACGAAGCTATTCTAGGAGAGGGCTCCTAGCTGGAAGTGCTACAAGTCATCCCACAGCAGAGGGCCAGGGCTGAATACGTCTTGAATAATCACAGGTACAGGAAAATGAGGGTACACAGGTGCTCAGGTCAGGGTGTGAAAGCAGGAGAGACACAATAGACACAATGTATGTACATATGCATGCATATGTAACTTACACACACACCCACCACATACACACACACCAGGCTGGCCTAGAACTTGAGATTCTCCTACCTCAGCCTCCCAAACACTGGGATGACAGGTAGACACCACACCTGGCTTGTCTCTGGGCTTTGCCAAAGGAAGTTTAGTGGAAGTGGGGTCTGGGTCAGAGGGCTTTGTGGAGGACTAACTTAGAAAAGGTCATGGGCAGGCTGCTGGGAAAGAGCAGGCAAGAGAAAGGAAGTGATAGACAGCTAGAAAATAGATTTACAGGGCCATTAGTAAAAGGCTACAAACAAAACAAAACAAACAAGAGCAGGAGTCTCAGGTATGAGAACTGCCACAAGATCAAGGCCAGTGTGGTTTACATAGAAAGTTTTAGATGAGCCAGGTTTATGTGGTAAGCCTCAGAGAAGGTGGCACTGTGAAAGAGCATGAACGTTGACTGAAGATGGAAAGGCCCCTGTTGGTGACATCCCACCTTCCCAGTCTGAGTGTGGGAGTTCATAGGGAAAGCAGAGGTTAATGTGAGGCAAGGATGGGGGAGCTTTGCTCTGCAGGCACCAGATCCAAAGAGCTGTCGATCTAAAGCCCTAAAGCTCTGTACTCCTTACCTCAGCCCTCCTCACCCACTGTGGGACTCTGCTAGTCTGAGGTAAGACAAGGGTATAGAGAGTTTTTAGACTCCTCACTCAGATCCCCCACCCCACCTCTCTTTTTATTTGGGTGGAGGTGGTAGTGGTGGTGGAGGTGGTGGAGGTGGTGGTTGGTGGTGATGGTGGTGGTGGTGGTGGTGATGGTGGTTGGTGATGGTGGTGGTGATGGTGGTGGAGGTGGTGGTGGTGGTGGTGGTGGTGTGGTGGTGGTGGTGGTGGTGGTGGAGATGGTGGTGGAGGTGGTGGAGGTGGTGGTGGAGATGGTGGTGGAGGTGGTGGTCGTGGTGGGAGGGTTTCTGAGACAGGGTTTCTCTGTGTAGCCCTGGCTGTCCTGAAACTCACTCTGTACACCAGGCTGTCCTTGAACTCAGAGATCTGCCTGCCTCTGTTTCCTGAGTGCTGGAACTAAAGGCTTGTGCTACCACACCTAATACTTTTTAGGATTGCTGTCTTTCCTCATTATTTATAATGTCATTAAAATTTTCATTTTATTTATTCATGTGCATGTATTACCATGCATGTTTGGAAGTCTGAGGACAATGTTCAGGAGTTGGTTCTCTCTTCCCACCCTGGGCATGGGTCTGGGACACTGATCTCAGGTTGTCAGGCTTATGTAGCAAACAGTTCTGGGTCATCTCAGTGACCCCTGGTTATTTCTATTGTCCCTCTCCACAGCTGTGTGTGTCTCTATGTACACCCAGAGTCATGCTATTAGGCTCTCAAGAGCAAGAAGCACTAATTAGGGCTTACAGATATAGAGCACTTGCCTACCATACACAATGCACTGGATTCTATCCTTAGCACTGAAAAAAAAAAAAAAAAAAAAAAAAGGAAAAAGGAAAAATTAAGAGTGAGCTGGCAAGACTGCTCAATGGTGATGGCACTTGCTGCCAAGCCTGGTGACCTGAGTTCAACCCCAGGACCCACATGGCGGAAGGAGAGCACTGACTCCTGCAAGCTGTCCTCTGACCTCTACATGTATCTGTAGCGGGCACACATGCCCTGCCCAGCCCCCATTAAATAAGGAAATAAAATGTAATGATAACACAAAGGCACTAGCCAGTGGATAAAGTCAGTTTAAAAGCATAAAATACCAAGCAGGTAAAGTTAGAACTATTTTAAAAATCTCAGTATTTCTCCTTTGCTTGGAAAGTCAAGCCTGGGGGCAGCATGGATGAGAGTCTGGCTATGATGGGGGTCCGTGTCTCCACTGCAACATTCCTGAGCATCTAGGCATGGATACTGCGAGATGAGGCAAGTCTGTCTGAGGTGTGTGGCATGGATACTGCGAGGTGAGGCAAGTCTGTCTGAGGTGTGTGGGGAGGGCAGGGAGTTAGAATGGAGGGACTGTGAGTTATCTTTGCTCCTAGTGAGAATACAGAGCTCTATCAGCCCTTTCCATGGGAGCTTTGTCCATTAAAATGCAGGGGGCAGCCTTGGGGCGGGCACAGAGCAGGCAGAGTTTAGCTCAAGGGAGGAAAGTGAGAGGTACCTTTTCCAGCACCTCCCCTGGGTACAGAGGGAAGGGGTCCTGGGCTAGTCGGATCTCCTGGTCAGCGTGTCGGAGCCGGACTTGTCCTGTGACGTCAACTAGCACAGAACTCTGGGCGTCCCGGGACACAGGGTTGGCCACTATGCAGTAGTGGCGTGGGGGGACTGTCACCATGCGAACTGGGGCAAATAGTACCCTGTTGTAAGGTAAGAAGGGGTGTGAGAAGCCACGATGACATTCCGAAGGAGGCAGTAAAAGCAAGAGAAACCTCCCGGCTGCCCAGATGAGAGCTATTCCTGCCAGCCAGGCTGGCCTCAGCTGGGACACCTCTACACCAACCTCTCATTGTCCTGCCGGATGTAGGTCTTTGGTCCAACCTCCACACGGGACACATTACTGTTCTGGTCCAGCACATGGATATAGTGGTATGGGGGGATGCGGATGATGGCGTCTTCAGTTGCCATGGTGAATCCCAAGCCCCGGCCTAACCTAAATGCAGCACAGACAGGTGGGGAAGACAAAGATTAAACAGGGCATTTGGGACAAGGCAGGATAATCCAAAAATGGCCGTCCCTTCCAAGCTCCCCTCCTTGTCCCCTTCCTGGTCCTAGCCCCACCTCCTCTGCTTTTTAAAACAGAAAATATTTTATTTCATGTCTTGTGTATTTGCTTGCATATGTTTTTTTTCTTTTAAAGGATGTATTCATTTTATTTACACGAATACGCTGTGACTGTTTGGTTGTGAGCCACCATACGGTTGCTGGGAATTGAACTCAAGACCTCTGGAAGAGCAGTCAGTGCTCTTAACCGCTGAGCCATCTCTCCAGCCTTGCTTGCATAAGTTTATGTGCACTGCATAGTTGCATGCAGGACTCTTCAGTTACTAGATCCTCTGGAACTAGAGTTAGTGGCAGTTTTAAGCCACCATATGGGTTCTGGGAACTGAACTTGGGTCCTCTGCAGGAGTAGTGAGTGCTTCTTCTTCTTCTTCTTCTTCTTCTTCTTCTTCTTCTTCTTCTTCTTCTTCTTTAATATATATATATTAAAAATATATGCTGGAAAAAATGTGTATATATATATGTATATATATATAAAATATAAATATAATGTAATTAATTACACAGGTAACTTACTTTATATGCATGAATGTTTTGCCTGCACGTATATATGTGCACTTTGTGTGTACCTGGGGTCCTGCAGGGTCAGAACCCCTGGAGTTAGACTTAGAGGTGACTGAGTCACCCAGTGTGGGTGCTGGGACTCAAACTTGGGTTCTCTCCAAGCACTCCTTACATCTGAGCCATCTCTCAGTGCTCTTCCTCCTGCTCCTCCTCTTCCTCCTCTTCCTTCTCCTACACCCTCCTCCTGCCCTGCCCCTACTTCTGACACAGAGTCTAACTCCATAGCCCTGGCTGACTCTGGGCTCATGGTCTTCCTGCCTCAGTCTGTTGAATGAAAAGCAGGCTCTGCCATACCTGCTGCTTCTCCTTTTCTTATCCCCAGCTCTGCAAAGAATTGCTTGCTTCAGTTTACCCACAGAAGCCAGAGGTACGGCAGCCTTTCCCTCCCTCCTGTCCACTCCCCCACACACCTGGGAATCAAAGGTTCCTACTTCCTAAGGTGAATCAGGCAGCTAGCCAAGCTGTGCAAGCAGATCACCCTGGGACATAACTATGTGGCTTTGTCCCACACACACTGGGGAGCCACGGTTCTGCAAAGATTACTGGTTTTCCCAGAGTCAAGCGGCGTTTTATTCTACAAGTCATGAAAGTCTGGCTGTATTCAGATGTCTGTCTGCACCCCTCCACCTTCCTGTGCTCTAAGTGGTCTCGAGGTGAACCTTTCAGAAGCAGGCCCCCACCGTGAAAAGATCCAAGTGACGCTCCCATCGAACCAGGTGGATTCCCAACACGGCAAAGCCCAGTGAAGGTGAAGAACCTTCACCTTTCTTAGCTTGCAGATGCCCTGAGCTCCCGCTATCAGAAGGAACAGGATGGAAAGGAAAAGAGGGTTAAATGGTTTTGTATCTACCCACTCCATTGTGTTTACCTCTGAATCCTGGCTGGTTTCACTCAGCGCTCGGCTTGTTTGTGAATGTGACACACCCCAGCACTGCCTATCCTTAGACCCAGCACCTCTTGGACTTTGGACATGTCTATGAGTCAGAAAAAAGCAATCAAGTCTACTAGGCAATGCAGAGGCTTGTCTCCTTCTCTCCCTTCCTCCCTCCCTCCATCCCTTCCTTCCTTCAGTGTGTGTGTGTGTGTGTGTGTGTGTGTGTGTGTGTGTGTGTGTATGCGTGCATGCACAGTGCCTGCATGCACAGTGCCTGCAGAGAGAGGCCAGAAGAAAGCTTTGGATTTCCTGGAGCTGGAGACATAGGCAGTTGTGGGTTGCCTATTATGGGTGCTGGGAACAAACTCCTGTCTCCTGCAAAAGCAACAAGTGTTCTTAACTGCTGAGCCATCTCTCCAGCACCTGGAAATATTCCATATCTTCTGTCGCTAGACTAGCCACTTGTGATTTTACTGAACATTTGGAATGTGGTTGATAGGTCTGAAAAAAAACAAATCGTTACTTTTTTGTTTCTTTGTTTCATACAGACTCTTGTTATGTAGCCCAGACTGGTTTTAAACTCTCCCTGTCCTCACTTCAGTCTCCTGAAGCATGTGCCACCATGCTTGGGCAAAGCATTTTTGTTTTGGCAGTGTTGATAATGTAACCTAGTGGACTGGAGAGATGGCTCAGTGGTTAAGAACACTGTAAGTTCCTCCAGAGGTCCCGAGTTCAATTCCCAGCAACCACATGGTGCATCACAAGCATCTATACTGGGGTCTGATGCCCTCTTCTGGCATGCAGGTGTACATGCAGATAGTGCAGTCACAATAAATAAAATCCAGAAAGAAAGATTCTAACCTAGGGCCTTCCTTGCATGTGCTGGGCAAGTGCCCTGAGCTACACTACGTCCTGTCCTGAGTAGATTCTTGTCAACTTGACACAAGCTAGATTCAAGTGTAATGCTAAGTGCAGGTCCCCAAGAGACAAGATGCTACGTGACCTCGCCCGCAAGTTATTTCTGATTGGTAAGTAAAGATGCCTCCAGCCTATACCTGGGCAGTACTG
Source organism: Montemys delectorum (assembly GCA_019843815.1). NCBI lineage: Eukaryota > Metazoa > Chordata > Mammalia > Rodentia > Muridae > Montemys > Montemys delectorum. The sequence continues at coordinate 17,320 of JADRCD010155967.1, read as the reverse complement.
AGATGGGTGCTGCTTGGTGTTGCCGGCCTGCAGGGAGGCCTTGACAAAGGGGGAGAAGAAGGTGAAGGAGAAGGAGGATGATGCCAAGGGTTAGGAGTCCAAAAAACAAGTAGAGTTAAGAGCAGCCCAGATGAAACATAGTAAGTAATAACTCAGGGTTATCCATAGGAAATAGATTTTAATAACCTAGAAGGTTGCTATCTGCCCAGTAATAGTGCTGATTAAGGCTCTTCATAAACAGGTCGTGTGTATCCAAGATCCTCTGAAACTGGTGCTACAGACAATTGTGAGCTTCCACGCTGGGAACTGAACCCAGGAACTCTGGAAGAGTGGCTCAGCCATGACTGAGCCATCTCTTTAGCCCAGCCCCTAGCTTTTTTTTTTTTTTTTTTTTTTTTTTTTTAAAGGTGCTGGGGACTTAACTCACTTGAATGACAAGCATTTTACCAGCTAAGTTATTTCCCCGGCCCAGTGCTTTTCTGATATTCTTCCCATGTTAAAGGGAAGAAATTTTGCTTGGGATGGTTAAGCACTGCCAACTTGACAGTGTTTAGAATCACCCAGGAGACAATCCTCAGGGCATGTTTCTAGGGGAATTTTCTAGACTAGGTTTAACTGATGTGGGAAGACCCAGCCTAACCACCACTCTGTCGTCTTGGGGTTCACACTGAATCAAAAGGAGAAAGCTGAGGACCAGCATTCAGGTGTTTCCTGATTGTTGGTGGGTACAGCATGACCCGCTGCCTCAGAGACCTGATTGCTGGTGGGTACAGTGTGACCTGCTGCCTCAGGGTCCTGCTGCCATGCCATCAGGCATGCTGACTTCAACCTCAAAGGGTGGGAAAATCAAGTCCTTCCAGAAGTTGCTCTTGTGGGGATTTTGTTTGGAAACACATAAAGCAGGAATGAACTGCCTCTTTCCTTAACCCTGCAGCTGTGATCTGACCTAGGCGCTCTCCTGGCTTCCCTTTTCACATGAGTTCTCTGATTCTCCGGAGGCTCAGAACTTGCCTTCTGACTCCCAGGCTCTGTCCTGTCCCACCGCTCCACCCCCCCATCCCCCACCCCCACCCCCGCCCACCAGCTGATCCCTCTGCTCTGAGTCCTCCAAGCCATGCTTACCTGGCTCAGCTTTGCCTCTATTCTGGTTACTCCGGGACATGAAATGGAACCCTGTTCCAGAAGAGCAACATTCAAGTCTCTAAGATGGGAGCCATTTAAACTGAGACCCTGCCTGGCAGTGGTGGCGCATGCCTTTAATCCCAGCACTTGGGAGGCAGAGGCAGGTGGATTTCTGAGTTCGAGGCCAGCCTGGTCTACAGAGTGAGTTCCAGGACAGCCAGGGCTACACAGAGAAACCCTGTCTTGAAAAACCAAAAAAAAAAAAAAAAAACTGAGACCCTAACTCTTTTTTTTGTTTGTTTGTTTTTGTTTTGTTTTCTGTGTAGCTCTGGCTGTCCTGGAACTGGCTGTGTAGACCAGGTTGGCCTTGAACTTAGAAATCTGTCTGCCCCTGCCTCTTGAGTGCTGGGACTAAAGTTGTGTACCACCACCACCATTGGGCTCCTGACTCTTTTTGGATGGATGACCTTAGACAAGCTCTTTGTTCCTCTACCTGCCTCCTTGGTTACCAAACTGGGATGACTAATAGCCCTTTCCCAGCACCGTGATGACACGTTTGTGCAGAAAGCACCCAGAGCCAAGCCTGGCTCTTTACCAGTACAGTGTTTACTACTGAGAATAGATAGGGCCCAAGGCCCAATTTTCCTAACCCACTGAGGGGTGTGGTCAGGGCCTCCTTCCCCATCAGGCATTAGGGCTTAACCCTCACTTGTCTACTGGTCAGGAAGGAGGTGAGCCGATGCGAGGAGGCTTTCCACGGTTGGATGCAGCAGTCTCTCCAGGGGCTCCAATACAGGTTCATTGCAAAGGAGAAGCCAGGCCAGGAAACCAGATGGGACAAGAAGAAGGGCCTGTGCTGCCAGCAGGGTTTGGAGGCCCCACCCGGAAGAAGGGGACTATAGAAGGTCCTCTGAGGTGGGAGTAGGCTGCAGGCACAGCCTCTATTGGCTCCACTCCCCAAGACTGAGGCCTCTCCACCATCTGTCACCCCAGCTGGGAACAGTCAGGGGGCCTGAGAGCCTCTCCCAGCTCAGTGACTCAGCAAGAGCCTTCCTCAAAGCTAATCAGGCTGGGTTCCGGCCTTGTTCTGAGGCCAGACCCTCAGCTTCAGTACAAGGGTTCTGTTTCACTTCCCTGTCCACTCCCCTACCACGACCTACAGCTCCCCTTCCACTAAGACTACCAGCCAAATTCCCTCTGAGCAGGCATTGCCTTTATGCCCCGACACCTATATATTTGCAACAAATCCCACACTCTGGCAGCTTACTGCCAGATGATGTGTACATTTCCAACTTTTTATTTCTGTTACGTCAAGGCCCTCAAAAGACACGGTATGCCAGGTGTGGTAGCACCTGCCTTTCATCTCAATATTTGGGAGACAGAAGTGGGGGGATCTCTGTGAGATGGAGACCAGCCTGATCTACATAGTGAGTTAAGAAGGGATACATAATGACAGTGTGTCTTAACATAAATGAATAAGCCAGTGGTAAAGGACCTATGGATGCTTCAGGTCTGGCCCCACCTCTTGCTGGCTGCACCTCTCCTCTCTGCTTTGTGCTGAGCTCTGCTCCCTGCCAGCTCTTGGGGACACATCTAGTCTGGGCTGCTCACAAGGCTGAAAGTGGCAGGAGCCACAGCTAGTCCTCAAGTAGCAGCAGATGCTGGGTTCAGCCTGCTGTGCAAAGAGGGGTGTATGGGCCAGGGTGCAGCTTGGCGGACTGGTCTCCAATGCACAACACAAAACAAGGACGGGCTGGCAATCCCAGTCTTTTTTGTTTGTTTGTTTGGTTGGTTGGTTTGGTTTTTCGAGACAGGGTGTCTCTGTGTAGCCCTGGCTGTCCTGGAACTCACTCTGTAGACCAGGCTGGCCTCGAACTCAGAAATCTGCCTGCCTCTGCCTCCCAAGTGCTGGGATTAAAGGTGTACACCACCACCACCCTGGCAATCTCAGTCTTTTTTTGAGAGTGTCTCACTCTGTAGCCCAGGCTAGTCTTATGTGGCAATCTCTCTGCCTTAGTTTCCTGAATCCTGGGATTCAGGAATTCCCACCTGGGAATCCTGGTGAACTGCTACGTCTGTTCTTTCCCTTTCTCTTCTCCAGACAGGACCTTACTATATAACCCTGGAGAGTGGATTACTACTATGAAGTCTATGAAGGCCTTGAACTCAAAGCAAGCCTCCTGCCTCGATTTCCTAAGTACTGAGAATATTGGCCTGGGTCACCATACTTGGCTTTGTTCCTTTTCTGGCAACTCAAAGGCAATATTGATGTATATCAGCCAAAATCAATGAGCCATGAATCATCACATTTCAGAAATTTTCAAAATCACCTTCGAATGTCTGGCATAGGGAATCTAAATAGCTAGGACCTATTTCAACGTGACCACGCTGTGCTCCTCGTCTGCAGTGAGGTTTTGTTTTGTTTTGTTTGTAAGGTATCATTATTATTATTATTATCATTATTATTATTATTATTATTATTACTACTACTATTAGTAGTAGTAGTAGTAGTAGTAGTTTTGAGACAGTCTCTATATAGCTCTGGCTGTTCTGGAACTGTAGACCAGGCTGGCCTTGAAGTTACACAGATCCACCTGCTTTTGCCTCCCAAGTGCCAGGATTCTTTTATTTATTTATTTTTGCTTGTTTTGCTTTTTGTTTCCTGCTTTTCTAAGACAGGATTTCACTGTGTATCTCTGGCTGTCCTGGAACTCACTCTGTAGACCAGGCTGGCCTGGAACTCAGAAATCCGCCTGCCTCTGCCTCCCAAGTGCTGGGATTAAAGGCGTGCGCCACCACGGCCCGGCCAGTTTATTCTCTTATTATTCTACTTATGTGTCTGTGTGGACGTGCTCCTGTGAGTGCAGGGAGACAACTCAGTTCCTCTGTGTGAGTGGGACCAGCTCTTCATTGCCGAGCAGTGTCCCCTGGAGATTCTTAAAGCTGTGTGTCCCTGAAGATTTAGGGGGGGGTTGTTAGAGGATAGAGTCTGAACATTGATTTTTTTTTTTTTAAAAAGTTCTTACAATGACTCAAAAACTGAGAGCCACTGTAGTGAGAATTCTGGAACTGTGGTTTCTTTAAAAATACAGAAATATTTTAAGAAAGCGTTTTTGTTTTAATCCCAGGTGTGGGATGTGGGGTGGCATTGGACTGTCCACAGCTGCTGACTATGATTTGCCTTGTGCTCTAGCAGAGACATGGTTTTACCAGCTGCAGATAGTTTCTGCAATTGTGTGACACTTGGAATTCTGGGAACTTTTCAGAGGGTATATAAATGCTAGCACCCCAACAGGTGTGAGTGGTTATTGGCTTCGTTTGGTTGGTTTTGGTTTGTTAGTAGTCATGCTTATGAAAGAAACAAAAGTTGGATTCAGGAATCTCTCTCTCTCTTCCTCTCTCTCTCTCCTTCCCCCCCATCCTTCTTTTTTTCCTATCTAGTGGTAGGGGGAAATGGGGTGGGGGAGGATAAAGGGTGGGAAAAAGAACCCACAAAGCAGCAAAGACCAACTACAAGCCACTCTGGAGGTGATGGTGACAGCACTAGCCCAGGCTAGCCTGGGTTACAGAGAGAGATGCTGCTGCTGTGTGTGTGGGGGTAGGGGGGGGGCGAGTCTAGTGGTTCATGCCTATAATCCTAGCACTTAGGAGGTAGGGGGAACTGCAGCATGAAGGACTGAGCTACAGAGCAAGTTTCCAGCTAGCTGAGGCTACAGAGCCAGATGACTCTCCAAATTCAAGGCCAGACTGGTCTACAGAGTTTCAGGATAGCCAGGGCTCTGCAGAGAAAACCTGCCTCAAAAACAAAAAACAAAACAAAACAAAACAAAAAAAAACCCAAAAAACAAACAAACAAAATCACCAAAAAAAAAAAAAAAAACAAAACCAAAAAACACACCACCAACAAAACCCAAAAAACCCTCAACCACCAGAAGCATCAGTCTTGCTATGGTTCTGTTATTGCAGCCTTGGCTCTGAACCACTCCTAGCAACCAAACTTCCTCTGCTGGACTGAAAAAGTTGCCATGGTGTCTGTCCTAAAGCTACAGGTTTGGGGAGGGGGGGGGAGGGTACACCTCAAACAGCCCAAGCTCAACAAATCTGTTTACATCTGGAGCGCAGAGACTTTTTCTCTTCTCTGGTGAGTCCAGGGTAGCCATGAACTCACTGTGAAGCTGAGTGAACAGCCTCAAATCTGCCTTCAGGAGAACAAGACCATCAACTCAGTGGCAAGCCCATTCCAGCTTCCCTCCATCCCTGTGACTGTGTCCCACTTCGAACAGCTTCTCTCCTGTGGATAACAGTTCCAGTTGCTCCACTTCACCTTAAAGTCATCACTGAGACCATTCCTGCACTTCCTCCTTTAACCATTAACACTGTCCTAGGCCACTCTCCTGCCTCTCTGATAAGAACCCTTCTCTCTCCTGCCTAGCTTCAAGTAGCTCCCTTTGTTCCCAGCTCTGTTCTCTTGATCCGGGCAGGACAGAGAGTGAAGGGGAAGGTGGTGACCCAGCCCAACCACCAGATGGCTGCCCACTTTGGATTTAAGAAAAGGTCTACATTCAGTATAAGCAAGGCCTGTCCTCAGTGGAGTTCTTCCCTGATCGCACCTTCCATATTGGTTCTGGGGCTTGAACCCAGACCAGCAGTGAGGCTCAGCAGCAATCTCACTAGCCCCTCTCAAAAAAAAAAAAAAAAAATCTTAGCCAACCTACAGCTGGAGTGGTAGCCCAGGTTGTGATATTGTAACATAGACATGCCAGGCTAAGGGAAGGTTCTGGAAAAAAAGAAAGCCTTAACTTTAACTGTAGCCCAACTAGGCAATTTTGTGGTAGGGGGACAGCTTGGTAGCCTCATCATGTGCCAAGTGGCTCTGCCCCTCACCTCCTGAGATGTTACAAATGAATAGTGTACAGACTAGAATCAGACAGACTCAGAAGCCCTGATCGCCATTATAGTCTTCTCTCGTAAACGAGACCTCACTGGAATTTGTTTTTTTTTTTTTAAAGACTTATTTATTTTATGCACATGAGTACACACTGTAGCTGTACAGATGGTTGTGAGCCTTCATCTGGTTGTTGGGAATTGACTTTTAGGACCTCTGCTCGCTCTGGTTGGTCCTGCTCGCTCAGGCCCAAAGATTTATTTACTATTATAAATAAGTACACTGTAGCTGTCTTCGGACACACCAGAAGAGGGCATCCGGTCTCATATACAGGTGGTTGTGAGCCACCATGTGGTTGCTGGGACTTGCACTCAGGACCTTCGGAAGAGCACTAGGTGCTCTTACCTGCTGAGCCATCTCATCAGCTCTGGAATTTTGTTTTTTTAAACTTTTCTTTGTGTAAGTAAGTACCCATCTTCAGACCCACCAGAAGAGGGCATCAGATCCCATTACAGATGGTTGTGGCCCAACATGTGGTTTTTGGGAATTGAACTCAAGACCTCTGGAAGAGCAGTCAGTGCTCTTAACCACTAAGCTATCTCTCCAGCCTGTGTTAAAAGGAGTCCTATTGTGTTGTTTAGGGTGGCCTGAAACTCTGGGGATAAAACAATCCTCATGCTTCCACACCTAGCTTCTGACTGACATTTAATCCTAGTCACACTTTTCTCAGGCCTTACTCGGGAGTCACTGAATCAAGGATTCCAGGAATCACCCACCCTACCACGTCAAATGCCTTCAACAGGCCCATTCTAGCCTTTGAGGTCAAGGCCTAGCCCAGCTCTGGATGGTTGACCAGGCTTCCCTGGTGTTCTTGGAGATAGTCTAGCTTGTCACCAGGTAGTTAGCCTCACTGGAGGGGACATAGAGGATCTGGATGGGGTCATTGCTGTGCAGGAAATGGTCTTACAAAGGTGAGCATTTTCCACAACCTGAGCCAGTGAACAGTCTCGGCTACACAAGAACAGTGCGGCATACCACAGCAGGATCACCCAGGATCCAAAAGGTGGTTAGCTGTCCTGCTCAGTGCCCCACCTCAGGGCGGGGATAGATATTCTATGTGCCAAAGGTATAAGTAGATAGTTTCTGGGAAAGCCATCTGGCTCACCTGGGATGGTCAGCCTCTCTCCCATGTCCCAGGGAGCCACAGGCAGAAAGGACATAAGGAACAGCTTTGTCAACCACCATCTCCCACTAGAGCTGGGCTCCAGTCACAGATCCCAGGTCCCCAGACCCTCAGGCCAGCTGCCCAGTTGAGCTTCCTCCTGTTCATTTCCCCTTCCCCTAAAGCTTTCCTCTTGTTCTCATTAAATCTGCACCCCCGGGAAACCAAGCTACTCTTGGGATCGGTGCACCAAGCCCTGCAAGGAGGTAAGTCACATATGCCAGTCACTCAAGAGAAGGCAGAGCCCAGGTCCTCGGGAAGCGACAGCGGAGGAGTAAAGCCAACGACGGAGTCTGAGTGGAAGCTGTAACTCGGCCCAGTTGGCTTCAGTTATTTGCAGCAGGGTTTTACATAGTAGCTTAGGCTATGGTGGAACAGTATCTCAGGCTCTGGAGACCCTCCTGCCTCAGTTGCCCAAGTGCTGGGCTTAGAGGTGTGAACTGTGTCGGGCAAGGTTCCCCATTTCTTTGTTGTGTTTTGTTGTTGTTGTTATGTTTTGTTTTTTTGAAGTGTGCTAAGGACCTTTGGACATGTAGGTATGCTGTGCCACCGAGTCACACTCCATCCATCAGTCTGTAGAGTCCTTGCCCAAAATACATGAAACCCTACGTTCGAGCCCCAGCTCTGAATAAAACTGATATCGATGACAGAAAGCTATAATGTTAGCATTCACTCAGGAGGTGGGGGGGCAAGAAGGTCAGATGTTCAAGGTCATCCTGGGCTCCACAGAGAGTTCAAGACACTTAAGGAAACATGAGGAGAACCCTTTCTCAACAAGAACAACCAAACCCAAACCAAAGTCAACCAAGCAAAACAAGAGAAACAGAAATGATGGGGTGCTAAGTGCCTAAGTTGTTTCAGGCAAGGCATCCTTCCTGTGTCAGGCTCCTGAGTAGGGACTAGCACATGTGTGCTACTGGGCCTGACAAAAGTAACCGTTCACCTCCAATCTCCCATGAGGGAGACCCTGATTAACAGGGTGCTTTTGAACCCTGAAACTCTTAGAAAGTGAAACCTCACAAGGCAGAGCTGCCAACGCCCTCCTTCCTGTAACTGGTGACTGAAGTGCCACTGCCCCAGAAGAAACATCGCTGGAAAGCAGGAAGATCAGAGAGAGCCGGTGGGACAGACATCTACTCTCGGGTTGGAGTCTGGGGGTCCGGCCAGGGTCACGATCCGTACTCACATTTAGCAGGGTAGCTGGCTGCTGCAGGCCACAGGTCAGGAATTTCCCTCACCAACACTGGGGATGACTTCCCTAAAGGGCTGGGCAGGCAGGGGCGGAGCTTGGGTATTTAAAGGGCCCTGCAACTAGATCTTTTTCTCCTCCAGGCTGCACTGACGACACTGCAGCTAGGTCCACAGTTGGCATATACTGCCTCAGTGCTGACTGGTGGGTCTGGACCGAGACTAGGAAGTCAGAGGACTGGGTTGTGGGGAGTGGTGGTGGTGGTGGTGATGGCTTGCTGTGCCTCTGCCTCATCTGGCTTCAGTACTACAGTGTGGAGGAATACAGTTCTGCCCCTGCCCAAGTGAGAACATGTGCTTGTGTTGAGCTGCAGTCTCTGAGAAGATCATCCAGCACCTTTTATTAGATTCAGCATATCCAGCTCAAAACTGTAAACAGACACTAGACAGAACACTTTCCTGAAAGGCACTGTGCTGGGAGCTTGAGGCTTTTCCTGTTACACGTTTCCCAGAGCCTGGGGTGGAAAAGGCTGATCCTGCCCAGCACAAAACAGTCTGCCCCCGTAGGCCTGAAGAGCAACCATCAGTACTTCCGCTGCCTGGGAAAGAGACTAGTTCCTGAGGATCGGAGTGGAGGGCTGGCAGGGCTGGGGCCCTCTGAGTCTAAGCTGAAGAGGTCTCTCCCGGTCCGGAGGATCTGCTCCTCTAGTTTCTTATGCCGCTTCATGTCTGAGAGGACCTTATCCAGACGTGCCTCCCGTTTCTGGCTCCGGGCTGAGCTTCCTACGAAGGTAGAAAATGTGACAGCGTTGAGACAGTGAGCATGCCCAAACTCCCACACTTAGAGATCTTGTTAAATACACCCTTTATAGGCCTCCGGAGCACAGAGGGGCTAATGTTTAGGTTTGGGCCACACACAGGATGGCTGATAGTAGGCTATGATACCCAGAAGGCGATGGCTGGGGAACTTAGCCATCAAGTGCAAAGGTCCTGGGGCAGGAGGCAGATGTATTCTGAGTACAGTGCACTGGGGCAGGGGTGGAGGACAGAAACCCCCTGGACACGCTCTTCCTCCCTGTAATGGAATCCTCTGGAGGATTACAAGCAGAGAAAAGACAGGACTTCACTTAAAAGGACTACTCTGGTTGATAATGGTGGATCTGTACAAGTGGAGCTAAGGCACCTTGCTGTTGGCTTGGCCAGCTGGGAGAGAGCTCAAGAGTGATTCTGAAAGCATATGCTAGGAAGGCCCATGGGCTGGGATGTCAGGTCAGCTCTGGACATAAATATAGTACCTCAGATATGTGTTCAGGGAACTTTGAACTTCTGGGAAGGTCTGCGAGTCTCTTACAAGAAAGTATTGCACTGACCTAAGCCATAAATCCTGCCTGCTTCTGCCTGCAGCTAGTATGTGACTTCAGAAATCAGCCAAGACACTTCTGGGGTCTAGAGGAGGCCTTTACTTCCCTCAGTTCTTCCCTCTCATTCGTACCTGGTGTACGTCTTCTGTCAATCAGTGAGTCCTTTGGTGTCATTGGCTCATCATCAAAGTCAAATTCTGTAGGCATGTGCGGCCTGAAACAGGGTGGATAGAAAGCAAGGGGTGAGAGAAGCTCTCCCAAACACCGGCTGGCATACTCCAGCCCGCTGGCTCATCCTTTCCTGCTCTCCCCTCCCTCCAGTTTCTGTGCTCAGGAGAGCAGTCCCAGGAATAAAGTGTAAAGCATGGTCTCACTTTTCCTCCTCCTCTTCTTTGGCTTCTGGCTCCTCATCTGATCTCTCCTCTTCACTCTGGGCCTCAGGAGTAGGCGGCCGGCGGGGTAGGATCTCTGCTTGAAGCTCCAGAGTACCTTGGGTAGCCAGCAGTTCATAAAGCCGCTGGATTTCGGAGGGTGGGGGCATCCAGGACTGCCCATTGGCCGGCAGCTCCACCTCCTCATCGCTGCAGGGCACACACCAGTCTTCGGATTCTCCCTCGGCACGCTCGTCGCTCGCAGCGCTGGGAGCTTCTAGTACCTCCTCAGCCCTGGATCCCCCACGCCCGACCTCCTCCTGACTGCCTTTCCCCTCTTCCTCGGCCTTACTAGCCAAGACAGAGGGACCTCCAGTGTCCTCCACCGCCAGAGCCTGGAGGCCGGAAGTCACTTCCCCTTCTTCAGACAGAGGCGCCGCTGTGCTGCCTGCAATGGTTCCATGGCCCAAGGCAAGGGACATAGAGTACTAGGGAAGAAGCCCAGCAATATAGGAGATTCTAAAGTATCAAACCAGGGTGCCTCACCCAGAAGGCTTGGGATCCAGTGGGGTCTAGGAAATCGCCAACCAGTCAGTCCAACAGCTGACTGCGGCCAGAGCACCGTCCCCAGGAGGGGGCGCTCAGATCCCTGCAGGGACAGACCCCACCCCACGGATCCAGAATCCTGCCGTTCCCAGGGACCCGCGGGAAACACGCTCGGAGCTGGAAAGGGAAGGGCCTGCTTTTTCGCTTTCACATCGCCTTCTCCACCACCTGGATGGAAGTCATTTTTCTAGACCTGGCAAACCTAGTTTGCGTCTACTCAGCAGCAGTACAAACCTGGAGCTAAAACCCGCCTCCCAGGCTGCGCAGGATCGCAGTACGCAGGCGCAGAGAAATGGCGCGCGGAGGCTTCGCGGTAGTCAAAGCTACTTGGAAAAGGAAAAGAGAAAACTTGCGCATGCGCAATTAGGCCCTTAGGCGTCACTAACTTCGGCCCATACTAAAGATGGCCACTGCGGCAGCGCATGCGTATTCCGTTCTCTAGGGCCTGCCAGAAAGCAGTACCTTGATTCTGCAAACCAACACAGGGACCAACTGAGGCCAGTCTCATGCATTCTCTGTTTATTAGTGTTTAAGACTCATGCAGCATTCAGCATACAAAAAGGGAGACTGAGTTTTATTTTTTTAAAAGGAATTTTAGTTTTCCCCCAACTCTTTTTAAAGAAAGGAAACAAACAAAACCCCCCACCAACTCCAAAATGCATCGCAGCTGGCTCTCTGCCTCCTCAGAGGGCTGTCGCGTCCAACAAACCTCCCTCATCCTCTTAGAGAATAATTACAGAGCTTCCCCGCCCTCCCCTTGCTCCCTGCAGCTGGGAACTTTGGTCCTTTTTTTTTTTTTTTTTTTTTTTTTAATTCTACTGTTTACAAAGCACATAAATGGACCTTCAAACAAGAAACTCCGAGGTTAAAAAGCCCAAATGGGCAGGTCAATTCAGGCTGACTCTTCAGCCACAGCTGTACCCCTTCCTCCCCTGGATGTTCAAAATGAGGACTGCCACTCTTGTGAAAGTCCCCCAGGTAAGGCCTGGCTTGCCAGCTTTGCAACCCAATAGGCACCTTAGGGGTTGGGGTACGGGTATGGTCTGGGCCTGGGTAGTCCCCAGTAGAGAACAGTCAGATCCCCAGCTAGGCTCCTCTCCCCACACTATCCTTCTTCCCTCAGCCTGACCTAAGTACTGCAGTTTTTGCAGACTAAGTGTTGGCAGGAGGGTGAAGACGCTAAGGGGAAGATGAGAAGGGAGAAGGGGTCAGGCGATGTGGCACGGAGAAAGGGTGTCAAGGAAGGGAAGAAAGGGATGGGTTAGATACCAAGACAATGAAAGTTGAGAGGTCAGGGTTCATTAAGGTTCAGAGAATTCGAGGCAGGAAGAAGTGCAGGGAGGCTGGGAGAGATGCAGAGGTGCAGAGGACAACTGAGATGTTCAGGAAGGCTTCCAGAAGTGCAGAGAGGTTTTCAGAGTGCAGGGTTAGGGAGGTCAAGAGGCAGGAGGGGAGGTCTGCAGGCAAAAGTGCAGGGAAAAGGGAAGCCTATGGCTGGGCAGAGGAGCCTGGCAGGATGCAGGAGTGGGAAAAAAAGCTGTAAACAAGGCCGCTCAGGCTCCCTTGGTCCCTAGGGATGGGGGCCAGGGACATGGACTGGGATTCTCCCAGGATAGGGATGGACCCAAGACAGCTCCCAACAGGAAGAAAAGTCTTGGAATGCAGGGCAGAGCCCCTCACTTATACACTGTGGGAGAGGAGAGGGAAAGACAGACAGGGGAGGAGACAGGAAGAGACAAAGGAATAGGGGGACAGACAGGAGAGAGCAGGGTCAGGGGTTAGTAAAGCTGCCCTTGTCAACCTTCCACTCCTCCCTTCCTGTCCCCGACCCCCACTCACCGCCCAAGTTGATGACGCAGGAGGCAATGATGATGAGGATCCCCCCAACCAGTGCCACGATGCTTAAGAGCTTGGCTACTCGGCCCAGACGCTGAGCCCCATCCACGTCCCCCTGTTGCAGGCTGTTCCGGGACTGGGGTGAGGGTGAGGGGTTTGGCCCAGGTCAGCAGAAGCCAGCCCAGCATGGATCAGGTGAGAGTCCAGAGGAGGGAGGTCAGCCCCATAGGGTTAAGAAAGGAAGGAGAATTGGGGATGCAGGAGGAAGAGGGTACAGATCAGCAAGATTATATGACACATCTATTTCCCTCCCGCTTGAAGGGGTAGGGCAGGAGTGCCTTGGAAGGTTAGTTAGGTCTCGGGGAGAGGCAAGCAAAGGCCCCAGCAATTGGAAAAGTGGGATCCATGCAGAGAGGTGAGGGAAGGTGCCATTACTGAAGCTCTGTTCGGACAGTGGCACGAAGCTGGGAGCCGTGGTACACTTGGGCCAGGGTCCCTTGGGGCTCACCATGACGGCATAAGCGAAGGCCACAATGTTGACAGGCCACATGGGGCAGAAGCAGGACAGGATGGCAAGGATGATATAGTCCCGAGGTTTCTGGGTGCCTTCACCCCCTTCTACCCCAGGCCCTGCCAGCTGGGAGCTGGGATGACGGCTTAGGCTACCACGAGGAGATCCTGGATGCCCACCATGAGCCCTTCCTATTCTGTCTTCTTCAACCAGCTTCTGCAGCACACGGGGGGGTGCCCCATTGGCTGGGGGTGTTTTAGTTGAGGGTGGTGAATGAGGTTGGGGGGCTGGGCCCTCTTCCCCATCACCAGCCTGAAGGGGAACCACTGCTCCATTCTCTTGTTTTTCCCCTGTACTTTCTGTCAGGACCTCTGTGGTAGGGTCCTCTTGGGTGGGGGGCTCTGCCTGAAGGGGTGGTTTAGGAGGAGGCTGGGAACTTGGCTGAGGGTCTGACTGGGTGTTTAGCTGAAAAGCAGGCTCTGAGGTTAGCTCAGGAGGGGCTGTGGACTGCTGCTCAGACCCTTGCTCTGCTGTAGCTTCTCTGTTCACTTCTGGTTTGGATGCTGGCTCTTGGCATGCCTCGTTGGGGCTGGGGCTGGGGCTGGGGCTGGGCTTGGAGTCTTCTCCTGGCTTTAAGCTGAGGTCTGTGGCCTGGACTGTTTCTGGGGTTTCAACTGGGGTCTTTGTGGTTTCTGGTGCCAGCTCTGCCTTAGGCCCTGAGTCTACAGGGGCTGCAGTGATGTCTGGACCTGGCTGAAGGGCCTCTGGCTGGTCTGGAATCTCTGCTACAGCCTGGACAGGACCTGGTCCTTCCTCAGAATGCCTGGGACCTTCTGTCTGGGTGTTGGAACTGTCTTCCACCCCCTTCATCTCAGAGACCTCAGAGCTGCTGGCTGCCATCTTAGAGAAGAGAGATGGGAGAGGGCCCGTGGGGAAGAGGAAACAGCAGTGACAGTAGCAAATCCTGGAAGAGGAGGAGATGGGCTTAGTGAGGAGGGAAGAAATGTCTCTCATCACCACAGGCCCAAAAGGGCTAGGATTCTGCTTCAGGGCTAGCCTGTACTGTCCCTAGGAAGATGAGGAAAAGTTGGGATTTCCTCTGCCTATGGTCGGACACCCTTGGGTGGAGAAGTGTTCTACTTAAAGTCTGCTTGGAGAGCCATGGGAAGACAACCCCTTTTCTGAACAGAACTGCTCTTGGGTCTGTTCCTAGATCCATCCAACACACCCAACAAGACCCAGACTTTCAGCTCCCAACTGGAAGGTGCACCAGAACATCAAAATCTGTGTGTGCTCAGGCATTCCAACAGGCAGACTGACAGAGGACCCCACACATTCTGTTCCTTTTGTACCCTTCCCTTCTCTCCGGGCACCACCTGAGAAGTGCGGGTTTTCCTACTGCGCATTCCTGCTCAAATGCCTGTCTACCTCCTCCCAGCCCCTTCTTGGGGAGACCCAGTATTGTGTGCATACCTTCTTAGTCCTTCTTTTAGGGGTTCCCTTGTTGCTTTCAGCAGAGGCTGAGGGGGAGGGGAACCTCCCGATGGTACAACGCACCCAGCACCACCCTCTAGTTGGCCTGGCACCTGTATTCCCATGCCACCCAGCTGTCTGTCGTCCACACCTACCAGCAGTCTCAGGTCATCCCAGTCTCATCCGCTGCCAGCCTCGGGACTGCTCCTGTGTCCCGCCGCCGCTGCTGCTGCTGCAGCAGCAGCCGCAGACCGGGGAGGGAACAAGTCTGAGAGCAATGAAGGGAGGTGGCGGGTCTCCCCTCCTCTCTCCTCCGGGTTTGTTCGGCCCTTCTTCTCTGGTCCCCTCCCCTAAGCTCCACTGCTGCCGCGCCGCCCCCGCCCCTAGCACGCCTCCTGCCCCTCCCGGATAGCCCTAGAGAACCTCGTGCCAGGCCCCGTGTTACCTGGGTAACCGGCCCGGGGACCACTCGTGCCCCCTCCCTGCCCTTTCTCGCCCCCTCCCTGCCCTTTCTCACGCGCACCTCCTGGTGGGGCACCCCCTTCCTAAGTCCTCGGCCCCTCCCGCCAACGGTCACCGGGGGATCCTGGCAGAGACCTAGGTTTGCGAAGAGACGGACCAGTGAGGATTGGGTGGAGGCATCCTGAGCAGCATAGCTGGGTTAAGCAAACAGGTCTAAGTTTGGGGCGGCTGCAGGGGAACTGCGTGGGGTTTCAAGAGAAGGGAGCCTGCAGAACTGAAGCCTTCCTACTCCTGGAAAGCAGCAGCAGCAATGCGTGATGAAAGCTTAAGGGAGGGTCTTTATAAAGGTCTGAGCAAAAGCCAGAAAAGTAAATTCCAGTAAGCTAGGAACGGCTGGGGCAAGCAGTCCATGACCACCACAGTGGGACCCGAATGCAGTTTACTGAACCCTGCGTCAACCACGGCCCCTGGGATCTATATGTGCAGGCATTTGGAGGGGTTGTGTGCAGCCTGGTACTGGGTCATGGGCAGGTCAGCATCAATAACTAGCTTGGGCACCCCAATCTCCAGTGAGTATTCTATGCCTGTCCAGATTGGGTATTCCCTGAAGACCTGGAATTTGCTCTCTACAACTTCTGGATTCTTGAATCTACCCAAAATTTGTGTTGTACTGCAGCTAGAGGCTGTACCTCAGAAGAGAGAAGCTACCACTTTGCAGGGCAAGAAAGGCTGGGCCTAAGATCAAGGTCAACAAAGAACCCCTCCCTCTCTCTACAAGGGTGGAGGCACACACACAACAGGGAGCTTGGTGACGATTAACTTAGGAACCCAGAGACAAGTTTTTATTTAAAATTTATTGTAATGGGGTCTGCGCAAAAGGAGGGAGGGGAGAGTGGGGAACATGCAAGGGACACAGGAACACGGTGACACATGGCCAGGGCCATTGCTTCTGTTGTGGGAAAGAGGAAGAAAAGACCAGGGCTGGAGCTGGGGTGGAAGAGGGAAGGGGGAGACACTGTGGCTGCATTCCCCCACCCCCAGGAAGCACCTCTTGTCCCTGGCTCCCCTCCTTTTACCCTGGCCCCCTAAGATTCCATCTCTCTTGTTCTGCCTCTGGCCCTCGTGGCTCCTTCTGATGCTCCCCTTGGCTTTTCCCTGGACAGATACTCTAGTAGGATGCTTGGGTTTAACCAACCACCCAAACCTTACTCAAAGTATCCCTCTGCCTTCCCTGCTTCTGCCCCTCCTCAATACCACCCTCTCTCTCCTCCGGGACAGAATCTTAATTCCCCTCCTCTCTCCTCCCTACCCCTGGGAAAAAAACAACAACAAAAAAGAAAGCACCAACTCCCCAGGAAGGGGCAGCAGACAGTGGGGGAGGGGACAAAAGGAGGAGAGCACAGGACCTTCTAGGGAAAGGCTCACAGATCCCTGGGAGGAAAAGCAAGGGGTTAAAGGTTGAGGGCAGTGGCTGCTGCTGTCCTCTGCCACCCCTGCTCACTGTCCAGGGGATTTCAACACAACTCAGGGGGACAGGTGTTTGTAGGGTCAGCTCTGATAGGGAGAGGAAAGGAGCAGGAGAAACATTGTTAAAACCTAGTGAATTCCTTCTTCCTCCTCTCTGTCTGGAGGCTCCTTGGTTGATGAAGAGTCGTGAGGAGTTGGTGGGAAGAGGAGACTGTACCAAGAAGAGCTTTCCTCCACTCTCCCCTCTCCCTCATCAACTTGGAGCTCACCAAGGCTGGGAGGGAAGTGGCTGAGAGCTCACTGGTACCCCCTCTGCCCCAGAGAGGGAGCCCACAGCTGTGGGAGGGGCTGCCACCACCGCTGCTGCCGCTGCTGCCGCCGCCGCCGCTGCCGCCGCCGCCATTGGACAAACCTCACCAGTACCTACAGTGAGAAACACCAAGGATCACAGCACAATCTAAATGGCAAGAAACATGCTCCATACCCCAGACCTGTCAACTATTTCCCTACTTCCCCTGGGACACAGCCGTTACTTCCTATCTGGTCCCCAGAGGCTTTGGCCTGCTTGCTTACCCAGACAGAGCATGTCCAAATTGCCCTCTCTGGATCCCAAGTCTCCCTAATCTGAGTGGCAGACTGGCATCCCTGGCCTTCCTGAGATCCCCTATCGGGCCCTTTGAGTTCCCTTGTCCCACACACCCCATCCTGCCCCCCCCAGCCATGTCCCACACCTTGCCTGGTGGGTGCAGGGGTCCCCCTCAGCAGGTAGGCTGTGGCTGGGGGGCATCTCCCGGGATAGGAGGGGCGGCCCCCCCC
>JADRCD010155959.1:0-52124 GCA_019843815.1 Montemys delectorum | reverse complement strand
CACACACACACACACACACACACACACACACACATACACACATCTTTCCTTAATTCTCTTGTTTAATTTTATCTCCATTAGGGAAGCAAAGCAGAGATAGTGAGAAGCAGTCTCCCCTTGCATGGCTGTGTTCTTCAGGCCTATCATCTATTAAGTGTTATTTTATGCAATGATGTTACCATAAAAAGCTGTGGCATTGTATCTGAGGCTTGTGGAAAGAGAAAGTGAATATATTAGGGCACAAAAAAGGTAAGATTGGTCACTAATTCTTATTAAACTAATGGCCATTTCTCTTGGAACTTAAGAGTTACAAGATTGCAAAGTCATTTCTGAGAGAAAGGAAGGCTAAGAAAATGGGCCCATTGTGTGCTTTAGCATAAAGGGCTTCACTGGTCCTTTGGGAAAAGTGCACATTTTTCAAATGTTTCCTTTTATGTAGAACAAGGGTGCACCCTAACAGAGACTGAGATTCTTAAGAAAGCCAGAAGAGAAGAAGCTCTCCAAGAGCCTTTAAAACTATTTTGCATGTATTTTACAATAGAGACAGAGGAAGCCATCCAGAGCCTGAAAAGCTTTGAACCCAAGAGAGATAAAACCAGCACAAAGGAAAACTAGGCAGGTTCTTAAGGAAATGCAGTTTCATGGTAAAAGAAATCAAGCTCGATGGTGACATGCATGGCCTGGGGCTGCTGTAGCATTTCCTCCTTCACGTTGTGAACCAACATAATGTTATCAACTTACAGATGTGCAGTTCCAAAGTGCAAAACAGGTCTAACTAGCCTAAGCCTAGTGATCAGGGGACTTCATTTCTTGAGAGTTCTATGAGAGAACCCTTGGCTTCTTGTGTTTCTCCTCTCTTGAGGCTGAAGCTGCTGGCACTACACAGGTCATGACTCGCTTCTACTTTCAAAATCAACAATGACCAGTCAAGATGAATTCCTCTATTGCGGTCTGTTTTCTTCTTCCTCATTAGAAGGCCTAACAAGGTACCTAAGGCTGGTACTAAGCAATACCCGGCTGCTTTCTCTCCAGAGATTGCCAGGGCAGACTTGCTTTGGTAATTCTCACAGAAGCATCTTTTCTAAGTTGTATGTGTATTAATTTTTCTAAAAGTAAGTGATAAAATACAAATCATTCCTAGGACCTGGGAAAATTCTGCAGGAACCATCAGTTTATCAGAATTGGAATGAAGAGAAACAGCACTATTTGCTCTCTAGAAACAATGTTACATGGTGATGCACACTCCAAATGGCTCCAGGAGGCAAAAGGGAGGAGGCTCAGCAAAGTTATCTGTTTTACTCAAAATCAAATCACCTCTTACTACAGAACTAGACAATAAATTCAGGTGGCTATGACTTCTCTGTGCTGCTTCCAGCGCCTGGAAGAATCTGGACCCCATAGATTCCTAACCCTTTTAATTGAAGCTATACTTTAATAGGAATATATAATACTAAGCACGATATTGCATATCATCTTTGGACTTACCCGTCTTTTGAAAATGCTAAGAAGAAACTCATTTTCAGCCCTAAATGGCACACCTTTATAACTCCCTTTACACAAAAATCACAGCTCAGAGAACATGGGCAAAGAAGAGGCAGAAGATGTAAAGATGGGCAGAGTAGTTTGAAATGCATTCTTATAGACATGGCAGGGCTGTCTTAAACACAAATACATAGCAGCTGTGGTTACTTGCACACGTTCTGTATAAAATCAAGCCAGCTACAATTCCAGACTAAATGGGACAGGTGCTCTCCAGGCCCCACCCCTTACTAAGGAGCTATTGGCTACGGGAGGATTAAGCATTCTTTTTGAGGCTATGACCACTGGTAGGTTTCCTATGCTCCAGAGCATAGCTATATATGCGTACACATATGGGTAGCAGTAAAGGCACTTAGTGGGTTATTAAAAAAAAAAAAAACAAAAAAAAAAACAAAAAAAAAAAAACAAGCAAAACCAACCAACCAAACAAATAAAACCAGAAGTTGGGAGGATGACATGACCTGGAGTTAGAGAGGAATTTAGAAGGACAAATAGGGGGTAGATATGATTGTGTTTCATTGAATACATGAACAAAAATCCCCAAGGTAAATAAACAAAGATTGTACCCGGTTCAAATGCAAATGCTCTGCGCTGAGTGCCATGGTTTCTGGCACTGCACTGGGAGGGGGAACATGCTGATGCTTTCGTTTTCAAGTTTCTTTTAATTCTCAGTCTTCTTAACTAAGATCTCTGTTCTCATCTGTGCTTCCTCTGTTGATATGCACTTTTGTCCTCTGCACAAAAAAACATCTAAAAAGACAGGCTTTCCTATTGAGCCTGGTGTGTGCGTTTCTGGTGACACTTCTCCAAAGTTGACAGGACACTTGTGTGCCTTCCCTGCTCTTTTCCACAAGGTGGCTCTTTTGAAAATGGTACATGTATGATTTACTTCTAATAGAGACAGAATATAGGGTAGTTGTCATGAATGTATTTGTTATAATTACCATGTTACTTTTCTAATATGAGCATTTTTTTTCTTTTCATAAATACAAATTGTATATCTTTAAGATATATAGCTTGATCATCATCCACAACAGTCTACCCATTAGTTCACACAATTGTCACACTGTGAAATTGCATGTGTGTGTGTGTGTGTGTAAAATATTTGTGTGTGTATGTAGAGTGTGTGTATGTCTGTTTGTCTGTGTATATGTGAAGTATGTATGTGTGTATGTGGTGTGTGTGTATGTATGTGGAATGTGTGTGTGTGTGTGTGTGAGAGAGAGAGAGAGAGAGAGACAGAGACAGAGACAGAGACAGAGACAGAGAGACATTAATAGGAGTTTAAGGTCTACCCACTTAGCCAGTTTGCTTTGCCAGTAGCCACTGTACTGCACATCAGATGTTTCTATAACTTATTTTTCTTCTATAACTGAAACTCGCTTGGTCAAAGGGTATAAACTTTTCCTTTGAGATATTGACTCCACTGATTGCAAACAACATCAAAAGCATCTCCTTTGAAAAATGTCATTAGCCAATAACAGACCAATTTTAACTTGAAAACCACAACCAGAATATTCTTTTAACACAACAGAATTTTATCAAACTATAAGAAACTTAGATGAGCCAAGAGACCACAGAAATAGTTATGATAGCAATAAAATCTATTTTATTGAGTGCCAAAGGAGACTTTTAATGGAAATCTTTATTGATAAAGCTATGATCTCAGGTCAGATGCTCTGAATTGAGAACGAATTTTAAGAACAAAACAATACTAGGACCTGGGGGAATAGCTGATATGGTAGCGTGCTTGCAGCACAAGCATGAGGACCCTGACTCTGAGTCCCCAGCACCCATGTCTAAAGCCAGGTGTGGTAATCCTAAGACTTGGTGCTGGGGTTGCTGAGAGTTCTAGATCTTGATCCACAGGCAGCAGAAGGAGAATAAAATTCCACACTGGACAGAGTTTGAGCATAGGAGACCTCAAAGACCATCCCCACAGTGACACACTCCCTCTAAGAAGGCCACACCTATTCCAACAAGGCCACATCCCCTAATAGTGGCATTCCCATGGGGCAAGAATTCCACACACGCGTCTATGAGGGTCATATCTACTCAAACTACAACATTCCACTCCCTGGCCTTCATAGGCTTGGAGCTATAACATAATGCAAAACACATTTAAAGGAAAACATGTTACTTGAGACTGGCTTACAGTTTCAGAGGTTTAGTCCATTATCATCATTGTGGGAAGCATGGTAACATGCACGTGAACTCAATGTTCAGTTAAGGGTTTGCTGTGAAGAGACCCCATGACTGTGGCAACTATTATAAAGGAAAACATTTCAGCGGAATTGGCTTATAGTTTCAGAGGTTTCATCCATTACCGTCATGGTGAAAAGCCTGTGTCAGGCAGGCAGACATGATGCTGGAGAAGGAACTATGAGTTCTACATTTAGATCTGCAGGCAGCCCGAAGTAACAATGACACACCACATACTTCCTCCAATAAAGCCATGCCTACTCCAGCAATTCTACACCTCGTGATAGTGCACGACTCCCCGTGTACCTACGGGGCCATGTTGTTTCAAGCCACCATAACCAGCAAACAAAATGACAGCCTCCTGAGGAAGAGAAGCTAAAGCTGACTCCAGCACCCATGCACATGGGCGTTCACATGTGCACTCTCACTCACGAACCCTTCAAATCTGCCACTTAGGTTTTCTTGAAAAGAGCCCCGGAAAGGGGCTAGGAATCTGTAGCTGATCAGCTGTACCATGTGCTTCATACTCATCAGACAGCCTTTACTGTCCCTGAGAAGCCAAGCCCAGGGCTAGTATTTCTTCATTAGTGCTGCTTTACTTGCTTTGGATTTGTGTCCCAACTGGGGGAAAAACGCCACTGATGATAATAATATGGTATCTGTCCTGGGCTGCACCTTGTTACGGGTTTTGTATGCTGAGTTGCTACTGCAGTCTTCCTTGGTGTCATTGTTCATAGTATCAGAACATAGTATTTACTGAATTGAGAAGGTTGAACTCAGGAA
The DNA here is from genome assembly GCA_019843815.1 of Montemys delectorum. NCBI lineage: Eukaryota > Metazoa > Chordata > Mammalia > Rodentia > Muridae > Montemys > Montemys delectorum. Next base: position 47,600 of record JADRCD010155959.1, on the reverse strand, counting down.
AATAAGGTCACAACTGTTTTGTAACCCATTTGCATGCATGGATATAAATATGTGCATTGCCTTAGAAACAGAAAGAACATTTGCTAGAACTGAAGAGGAAGAGAAAGAAAAAAAAAAAGAGTTCTTTTCCTTCCAAGAGAAATTCCCTGCCCTACGTGTCATTATGCAATAATGACTGACAGCTGCCCAGAGGGTTTAGTCTCAAGAAAGGCTAATAACTGGTTGAAAGAAAAGCAGCTCATTAGGAGTTATAAAGCAATGACTTTTCATAACCTCTGGCTAAGTCTGTGATAAATATAATTATTGGCCTTACACTTTCCTGGTGGGGCGCTTTCTCTCACTACAAAGATACAGGGCACTGCAAATGAGCTATGATGGCTGACTCCGGCAGAAGCTGCTACCTGTGAAGAACATGGCCAGGCAGAGGGTAGAGCCTGAGAAAACAGATGTCACTCTTAGCAAATCCCCTTGGCGCTTGAAGCTCATGTTCTTAAAAATCCCACAGAAGTAAAATTGCAACTGGAGAGACAATTTCTGAAAACTCTTGAGGCTGAAGGTCACACTGAGGAAAAACCCTTCAGGAGACTGGGAACATGCACTCAACAGAAAGAATTCGTGCATGAGTAAACATTTGTGTGAATAAAGATATTCGGAAACAGTTTACTCATTTACAATTTTGAACTAATCCGCACAATCCTATAAAATTTTGTTGATCTTTACTAGGTCTCTAGAAGTTTCTCAGAATCTCTTTTCCCAGGATTCATTGTTATTTAGCTTTACTGTGAAGCATATTCGTGCTAAAAACATCTTCGGAGACTCCAGAGCCATTCAAATGTTCAACTGGGTTTTCATTTGAAAATACTTTTTCGATAAAAGGAACATGCTTTAGAATAAAATTAACAAGAATTTCAATATGTAAGTGTTCAGAAGTAGGCTATATCTACCCCAGTAAGAATTTTTAATTTAGACTAGCAACTAAATGTTGTGGCCCACTGCTTTGTTCTGTAAGAACTAGAAATTTTGTAATGGCTTCTTACACATTTTTCTTTTCCTTACTCCCTTTTTAATTGCTAGAAAATTTAATGCATACATATAATATGTTTTGTTCAAATCTACTCCCTATTCCTCCCTGCACTTCCTTCCCTATGGCCTAACATAATTTTCTCCTCTTAGCTCCATGTGCTCTCTTTGTAAGTAGTTGGGGGGAAAAATTCAAAATAATATCTTGTTACAATAAAAAAAAAGTGCTAGGATATTTACACATCAGTGCTCAAAACAGCTTATTGGGACATGGGCTATTCATTTATTTACAAATGGCTTGAGGTTGTAGGCTTGTAATGCAACTGCTGCTGGGTAACAGTGACTAAGGCTGAGAGACACACATGATCTTCAAACATTGACTATCTGGCCCTGTAGAGAAGAGCTTTGCAGATGGGATTCCTCAGGATTTCAGCCTGGAGGACCTCAGCTCTGACATAGTCCCTTGGCAGAGGATATCCTCTTTTACTTGCTTTTATCTCCCTCACCAGTACTGGTTTATCTAGATATTTCGTTTTCTTGTCTTGTGTCACTTTGTTTCCAAAATAAGCAACTTTCATTATTTGTGCAGTTCATTTTCCTAACCCTCCCAGTGTTTTCTAAACTTAAGTCTCCCAGCTCCCATTAAATGAATTTGTGTAACTGCAGAAGTTAGTTCTAATCACATCTCAGGCAATGAGTCTCTCCCTCGTAGCTTCTGGGCACTACCGCACCGCTTCTAGCCCTAGGGCATCTGATGGCTAGACATGTTCTGTGTATCCTCTGCCACCATGCCCACAGAGACTTGGACCACTCTAGCTGTTATCCCATGTTACGAAGCATAGCGTGTTTCTCCATAGCGTGCATTACAAGATTAAGGTCTTTAATGGAGGAGTGGTTATGATCGGAGAAAAAAAATATAAGGATTGAACCTGTAAGGTTCAATCCATCCATTCTCAAGGTATCAACAGCTGCCTCTTTGCCTTGGCTCATGGAACCAGAAAAGCCCCTGGATGACATTAGCCTCTATCGTCCAAAGTCCATTACATGTCTTACTCTGTATCCTTGGAGCTTACCCCTCTCCCCAGACATCTATGTTCCCCAAGGGAAGCCATGCTGGCAAAAGCTAGAGACTGATTTGGCACCTTAGCTCAGACAAAATTAAGTCTATCCGATGTAATTTTTCCAAATGACGAATTGTCTTTCACTCTGTCAGTCTTTTCTCTAAGCTAAAGTGATTTTAAAAGGATCAGGCTCACTCTTGCCTCTGAGTCCTGTCTTCACTTGTGACTTGATTAGAATCAACCCAAAATCTGTAGTGACAGAGGAGTCTGCATTCGCATTCTGAGAGCTGGGGATGATGAGTTGTCAGCGTCCACCCTCCTGGCAGCCTCAGTTGTGCTCAGATCTCCACTATTGAACACGATGTGTAACACCTGATGCAGAGTCTCTGCACTGAGTTGCCTCCTCGTCAACATTCACTTAAGAGTAGTGCCTGGGAATTTGTCTTATAGTTACGCAACCAATAATATCTGCCATCAAACGGTAAGAATAAAAAAGTAGTCTGCTTCAAGTCAAGGAAAAGTCTTAATCTTCTTTAAATGTTATTTTTTTCCATGTAGAATCAAGGAAAAGTCTTAGGCCTCTTTAAAAGTTATTTTTTGCACTTAAAAAAACAAACCAATAACACTTATGGATTAGCTCTTTGAAGTAAACTATAACTCAAATTACTAGAACTTACAAATAAATTTATAAATATGTGCATATGGAACACATGTTTAAAACTTTCAAAATAGTGGAAATTAATTATACTATTTTATTTTATAAAAAAGTAAAATCAAAGTTTGACACAAAGTTATTTACTCTTTCAAAAACCCAAGCAAAACTCCTGTTTAAAACATTTTTAAAGTTATTTATTTATTTATTTTTGTTGTCTGAGTATGTATGTATGCCTAACTATATGTATGTATTCGATATGCCTGAGAAGGACAGTAGAGGTCAGCAGATCCCCTGGAACTGTAGTTCACACAGCTATGAGCCACACTTAAAAGTGCAAGGAATTCAAGTTGAGTCTTTGCAAGAGCAGCAAGGCTTCACCACTGAGCCAGCTCCCCAGCCCATTTCAACCATTTCTTTTTTTTTCTTTTTTCTTTTTTTTTATTAGATATTTTCTTTCTTTACATGTCATATGATTTCTCCTTTCCCAGTTTCCCCTCCAAAAAACAAACAAACAAACAAACAAACAAAAACAAGAACAAACCCCTGTTGCCTCCCCTCTCCCCCTGCTTGCTAACCCACCCTCTCCCAATAATTGGCCCTGGCATTCCCCTACACTGGGGCACAGAACCTTCACAGGGCCAAGGCCTTCTCCTCCCATTGATGATCGACTTTGCAGTCCTCTACTATACACATGCTGTCAAAATTCCACCTCACACCAGTCAGATTGGCTAGGATAAAAAACTCAGGTGACAGCAGATGCTGGAGAGGTTGTGGAGAAAGAGGAACACTCCTTCATTGCTGGTGGGATTGCAAGCTGGGACAATCACTCTGGAAATCAGTTTGGTGGTTCCTCTGGAAATTGGACATAGTTCTACCGGAGGACCCAGCTAGAGCACTCCTGGGCATATACCCAGAAGATGCTCCAACATGTAATAAGGACACATGCTCCACCATGCTCATAGCAGCCTTATTTATAATAGCCAGAAGCTGGAAACAACCCAGATGTCCCTCAACAAAGGAATGGATACAGAAAATGTGGTACATCTGCATAATGGAGTGCTACTCAGCTATTAAAACAATGAATTTATGAAATTCTTAGGGAAATGGATGGATCTGGAGAGTATCATCCTGAGTGAGGTAACCCAATCACAAAAGAACACACATGGTATGCACTCAACCATTTCTAAGGAATTTCAAAGTTTTTAAATTCTTCTGGGCTTGAATACTTTCATTTATAGTTCTCTATTAAATACTTGCTTATGTCTATGTCTCTAGGAATTTATCTATTGCAAGACAGTTCAACCAGAGGTATACCACAGGTTTTGAAAGACTGCTGCTCTTTTCCTGCTCTGTGCATAGCCTCTTATTCTGTCATATATCAGTTTTTCTGTCCTACTTTATGTGTCTGTAGTCTTTATGGATATGCCTAAAGAAGTTCTTTTAATGTGCGTTTTTCTAGTGCTAGCAGGAAGATTAGGTTCATTGAAAGTGAATGAATTTGCAGTGTGGGATAAACATTTATTTTATTTATTACTTATTTATTTACTTGCTTGGGTAAATATGTATTTGTTTATTTGTCTGCTTATTGGTTTTTCAAGACAGGTTTTCTCTTTGTAACACAGCCCTGGCTGTCCTGGAACTCACTTTGTACACAAGTCTGTCCATAAACTAAGAGAGATCTGATTGCCTCTGCCTCCTGAGTGCTAGATTACTTGCATACACCCTGGCTGGGATAAATACTTAAACTCACCCATTTCAGCCATTAGTCATTGAAAAAATACAACAAATCTTTATCATGCAAGGTTCTTTCTCAGAAGTTCCACCAAGGACAGTCTAGATTGGGCTCAGCCTTTGTCATGTCTTAGCACTAGAATGAATTTTAATAGAGGCTGATAATTTCCAAGATTTGTCTCCACTTACTGATAGTCCATAGTTCACACAAAAGGATGTTAATGTTTATATAGTCTATCTTCACTCTTTATAACTACTGACACATTTCATACAGGAATAATTTCTGGAAGGTTTCCTCTTTCCCTGGGCCCTACAAAATTTCTGCTGCATTTGAGAACATCTAGAAATACCTTTGTTCTCTCTTGGTGGAAAGGCACAAGCAGACTACTCTGGATGTTGATGGGAAGAGATGTGTGATACTGAGAGCTACTACATAATCCCTTATACAACCATATCTCCCACCTCCGATCCTCCAGCACACAGATGTGCCCAGCATTGGGAAGGGACGCTATTTTACCATTCCATGCTTTCTTATTTGCCTCAAATATAAAAGTATAGAAAGCTCTCCTTCATCCTTTCTCCTGCTAGATCTTTTTCATTTATTTATGAAAACATTAACTCCAGACCATGCCCTAGAAATTATTCTAACATTATCCTTACTTTTAACAAACCACCAGAAGGCAAAACAGCTGCTTCAGCACTTGTAGCTTTTACTACTCATGTTGTCTGGGCCTCAACCCAGTTAAAAGAAGTTAAGTGCCCAAATGTATCCCTTTGTCCATTACATTTCTTTACATTAGGAAAAAAATCCTGTATTTATTTGACTTTAATCACTAGTTTAATAATTAAGATTTAATTATGTGTTTAAAATAATACCTAACAAGACACTGACCACTTAAAATATAACAATTATTACATTTACTTAAACAAACACTTTGTCTATAATTCCTGGGAAGATTGTACACTCATACAGAAAGTGTTATGGATAAGATAGATAAGAAGGTGTTTCTTATCAAGCCTACCCTTTACTTCCTTCACGTTCATTTCACTGAACCTGTATGCAGTTGGGAGATCTGTGGTTTGCCTGATGGGACAGGTGTTGAAGATTTTATCATGACCTTGTTCAGGCCTCTAGTGTTTTCTCCTCCATCAGTGCTTAGACTAGGCACTTGTTATCCATTAATCAACATAGTTCCATGGGTGGGGAGCAAGAGCAGGCAGGTTAGGAAGAAGATGTAGTGATTGGGGACATTTAGATACCCAGAGTCAGAATCAATATTTTTTTTCTAACTCTGTCCCCACCTTTTTTTTTAATCTAGAAGAATATAGCTCAAATGAAACCCAAGATAAACATGACACTAATCCCTACTGATAGAATGTTGTCATTAACTCATGTACAGAGCACACTAACATGAGCATCTGTATTTGTAGTCTGAATAGCATATTAATATTTATTGATAGAATATGTGACTTATAATGTTCAGGAATATAATTCTAGTTGACAAATAATTTATAAAGAAATTTTTATATAGCAGCACAATAATGTGCTCTTCCTACCACAAAACTGAGTAGAGACACCAACATTCTCTGTGGGACTACCACAAAATGTGAACCGAACTCACCCTCAAGCCTCTTCCAGCAGATCTTGTTTGAGCATCATGGGCAAGGAATTAATATATGAGTTTCTTCTGACTTTTATACCTCATGCATAAAAGACATAGAATGATACTGCTTAAGTCCCTCAGAGTGATATATTAGAGATGAAGTTTTACACCTATAAGTTCATACGCTTATGAGTCTGGCCAAGTATCATCTAGCTATTTATTTCTTCCATCAGAAAGGCACACTTCTCAATTTATCAGTATTTCTGTTGGTATTACATGAGACAAATTTTTTGCATTTACTATGGAAACACAAATGAGTAGATTTCCATGTGTTGGATATCTGAACAGTAATGTTGTCTAGTGTAATTTTTCCTGTTTTAAAAAGTTGTCTCTTATTGGTCTGTAATTAGTTGTACTATTTTCTAATATTAAAATTACACACACACACACACACACACATATGACAAATAGAAGGAACATGGTGAGATGAAAATGAAAAATATAGACCAATAAGCCTTGAACTTCATTGGTAAAACAATGTTGTATAGTCTCTCTATTATATATATAGGCTTTCTATTATATATATATATATATATATATATATATATATATATATATGTGTGTGTGTGTGTGTGTGTGTGTGTGTGTGTATGTATGTATATATATATATTAAGCTTTTTCATCCCAAATATCTATTTGAAGATATAACTACTCACAAGATACATTTTATTGTTTCTTTGCTATTAGAGTACAACAGTTTCAGAGTCCATGACTCAGAGAACAGGTATTAGTTGTTACCCATTAGAGTATTGAAGGAGATCAAAAGTATACTAAAGGATTCTCTAGTTTTATCAAGACTAGAGAGCCATCAGAGAGTGATTGAATAAAGACTTAGCTAACATAACAAGAAATGTAAAAGAGAAATTTATTTCTTCCATAACCAACATCAGAGCAGCTCTGTTCTGTGATGTCATTCAGGACCATGGCATCCATCCAAGTTGGAGAACCATGAGATCCATTTAATATGCAGCCCTTAGAATTTATATACCCAGTTCACTTGCAAATGTCTTCTCATGGAAGAATCAAAAGAGAAAGTCCATTCCAAGTAATTCCTTTCTGGAAGAGTCTTGTAGAACTTATTAGTTAAATCCATTCACGTCTCACTTGACTTCACCTAGCAGCAAAGTCTGAGAAATATGTCCTTTGTAGGAAGCTATAAACCCAGATAACAAGGGAAAATTGCTGGGGCTACTGTACTAGATTTGAGATGCTGGGATAATGACCAAGGTCTATGCCCTTTTTTATAATGTCTCCAGTTTTTTCACAAAAATTATACATTGTAAGTACTTTGCATCTTCATCCAAAAAAACCAATCATATCCAGATTTTTATTGTCACATAGTAGTTGATTCTTTGGTGACTACTTAAAAGGTATATTTACTTTTTAAAACTCAAATCAGCTAAATTAATATCTATTTACATTGTCCAACAATATGCCTGCCTCCCTTCCCTCATAATAGAGTTTATCTGTTATCAAATCAATACCAAGAATCTATACCTCAATGCTTATTTGAATACTTTTTATGGCTTCCCAAATATTCCTTTTTATTTGTTTTTGATACTGTGTTTCTAAATTTTGAAGAAATTATGAATAGGTTATCTTTCATTGTTCAGTGAAGAGATCTATACATATGCGGTCACTTAATGTTTTACTAAATAGACTGAGATCATGTCTTGGCAGATAATGATGTGTTAACTTCACACATTTAAAATGTGACTTTACCTTTAGGAACTACCTTCTCAAGCATTTGTACCTCTTCCAAACTGATAACATATATGGATGAATCTAAGCTCTCTAACGTCCTTGGCCTTCTTTATAGTCTCAAGGGACAGTAGAGCTCTGTTTATATCAAGAGTCGAAATACTGAAGTAGCATATTACTCACTCTTGGTTTGTTCCACCAGGAGCAAATTTCTGCATGGATATTCAAAATTAAAATTTTAAGTAGGAGTTTGAGGAAGTGATGATGTTAACTTTGGGCAGGTGAAGTGTTTTTTTGTCCTGGTGCTCCTAAGAAATGAAACTAATGGGGCAAATATAGGTGTGTGTGTGTGTGTGTGTGTGTGTGTGTGTGTGTGTGTGTGTATGTGTGTACATGTATGTGTATGCATGCCAGAGAGGTTGGAGAGAAGTGGGAAAGAGAAGGGGTGATGCAGAGAGGCTGAGAACTCCCGGGATCCTTAAGTACAAACTAGAGAGCCAGGAACTGATGAAGTCCATTCTGCGTCAAGCCGTTTACATATCAGAGACTTCCTATCCACTTGAGATGCAGGAGCTGGATGATGCTCACCCACCCTGGGAGGACAGTCTGTTCTACTCAAGATTCAAATGTTAATCTCATGCATAAACACTCTCACACCCACATCCTGAACAGCGCTTATCAGATGCCTGGGCACTCAATGGCCCAGTCAGACTCGGATCTAAGAGAAAGCATTACACATAATGACTGTCCTTATTCTCTTTGGTAAATGCTCTGAATATGAGAAAGTATGACAGAACTATCAGGTAGATAATAAGGAGGACAGTTCTCCTTTAAAACATTCTAAATGGCCGGTATCTGGCACCCCAACTTAGGTGTGACTTGCAATGTATTTTAAGGAAACAACCACACTCAAGGAGAGTTATTGTGACACACTCAGGACTACTTACCAAGAATAGAATGAATACCACAAATAGGGTGTCTGGGAGAGAACATGTTCTAATTCAGGAAGGGCTTGTGATGAACAGGACAGAACTTCCCTCCCACTTCAGCAGTTCCCTCAGAGCATTAAAAGTATTCTTCAATATCTAAATAAATATGAAATTAAAAGTTATCACTAAACTTTGCAATTAGATTGTCCCTGTGTTATGTGTAAGGCTTCTAGGCTGACTGTATCCTTGAAGTGATGCATAAAAATGATAATGACTCATATTAAGTGCACAGGCCACAGATAATCAGTTTAGATAATTACAGAAGAGTAGATTTCTGCTATTTCAACTGGCTTTTTAATTCATCAGATAAGCTTAATAACCAAGCAATTTCTATTTAATATTTGCTGGACACATATAATTTCCAATCCTCCAAATATTACATTCTCCCTTAAAATATCTGCTTAGGAAACTGTTATGTCAAAATTGTAATAGCTTTCTTGAGTACACCAGACTTTATGATGTTAATGGGATGGCCCCTTCACAGCCTTGCACTGGTTGCCCTGACTTCAAGAGACAGAGCATACAAGCTTAGTGACTTTTCTCTTTCTGTTACTGTAACTCACAGTGGAAAGTAGAAGGGAAACCTATACACCATTCTTAAGGAGGGCAGAAAAAGAACATGTATAATAAACTGATAATCTTGCTGTCATAAGCAATTTCCTGTTCCAAGTCCCAGACATATCCGAGTTTAGTGATTGTTAAGCTAAGATGACTCTAAAAGGGAGCTTAGCCTGAGAAGTGTGGATTTGAGATTTGTGTGTCTTCCCCATCTTATCTCCTTGTTTATAAATGGTTATTGTCAAGAATATTTTAATGCAATCTGCTGGCTGACACAAAGAGTGTCGCTTAAAGGAGACATCAGCACTGAGAAGATGGCTGTAGAGAAGCAGGCATGTGGACCTTTAAAAATGCAACTTAGACCTTTACATCATGAAACATCTTACATGTGTCCTAGATCAGCCTCTGTAGCAAAGTGAACAGAGTACATCCAAAGGATGCTGGCTTGTAGTTGATGCAGCAAGGCATCCTTGCCAGAATTAGAAAGGCAGTAGACAAATAGTTGCTTATTCAAGATCATTCATTCTGACCACTTAGTAACTGTGAATTAAGGGAAATACCGAAAGTAGGTGCAGGCCAGAAAACACTCTGAAGGCAGCTTCATGGGAGGAAGACCAATATCCTCAAAAGTATGCATGGATTCATTCACAATTGGTTTGAGGTTGCAGGATCTGATACAGTAAGGAAAGAATTCTGGGGCGTTCCTGCATTTCTAAGCAGAGAAAAGGGTGATTGCAGGGTGTACATGAATGACAAATACCTGACCCAAATGAAGACACATAAGAACCATAGCTCACAAAGTAGAAATTATGCCTACTTTACGTTTCCGTAGTCAAATTTCTGCAACTTGTATTGCAAGAATTAAAGTCTTAAAACCCATGGTTTAAATAAAGTTCAACTGAAGCCTCTGTTTGTGCTAAAAGATAAATAGTTTCTGATTTTGAAAAGCAATTATTCTGCAGAAAAGATACAGCCACTCCTAACCTTAGAGTGATGAACAATGTGTTTACTATAAATGCTAATTAGCCTTTAAAATTATCAATGTAATTATTTTCAATTAATGACACAAATCTGACAGCCCCTAAAGATGGAGGGATTTTTCACTTTAAAGCATGAGTTTTCAAGCACCATTCCTCTAACCTACTTGCTGATTTTATACTGAATCATTATGAAAAGAAAGATAGAAGTTTAAAAAAAAAAAAAAAAAAACACCAACTTGCCAGTCATTCGAAGAGAATGAGGGTGTTTGGAGCTAAATTAAGAGGCTCTACAACACACAGGCCCTGTGATCCTCAGAAAGGTGCTATTTTTAGTCCTAACAAGAGCAGGTCATAGATTTAAAAGTGTGAGCTGTGAATGTCCCGGTTAATTTCTGATAGGCTATCTTGTTTGGAGGACTGTCTGGAAGAATTATTTGGACACAGAATAAAATGAAAAGAATAGTATGTGTGTTCTCTAGTGTGGGAGAGTTTGAAATGGGTTCCTTATTTTTTTGTGTTTCTCTTGACCCTTTAAAATCCAGTGCCCACTTGCTTCCCTGTCCACAGTACCATTTCTGGATACACTGGCATTGCTCTGGTCCCCTAGCGTAAATACAATTATCTAGCTCAAAAGATGCAAAGCACATTAAAGAGTCACCAGTCATGATGTAGAGAAAAGTCGCAGTGACTTCCAGAAAAGGAAGCATAGATGTTTAGGAAACATATAAAACTGCCTGCAACACATGGAGTCCACCACGAGCAAGAACTCCACCCTCCCAGCTACCAAGAACCCAGGGAATCTCTAAGGACTGTAATGAGAGTCTATAACAGACTCTCGTTTTCAGAGGTCTGTGTTTTTTTCCTAGATATGCCTCAAGTTCATCACACTCTGTATGTTGAAACAGAACTCAGCTTCAGGCCATCTTGTTCCCTAAGTCTATGCCTCAGTGAACTTGGTATGCTTAGGGTGATAGAAATTAGACTACAAAACACAAAATGCCTTAAGTGGGAAAGTGTCTGCTAAAGCAATTGAGTAAATGTAAGGGAACAAATGAAACATGAAAATCCAGGACTTCAAGGTCAAGAAGCCATAGACTGAGCCTAGACCATTGCAGGAGTGAAGACTACATAGGAATGGTACTTCTGTGTTATCAACACAGATGTGTAGTCTGAAATTTGGAAATCGATGAGGGTTTTAAATGAAGTAACAGGAGTTGAGCATCTCATGTAAAGCTCTCCTTACAACACACAATTACTGTTCTTTTAACTAAGCCTTTCCAAAATAGTCTCTTGGTTTTTCTTTTTAAGCCAAAGCCTTATAAGCCTACTTGCAAAAACTTCTACATGATAATGATACACCATTCTAAGTGTATCATTCTAAATCACCTCGAATAGATAGGTGTGCCTTTTGATCCTGATCCCTCAGCCTAAATCTAAGGATGAATTGCAGAGGGAAAGGCAGGAAGAATTAAAGTGTTAAGAAGAGGAGATGGAACTAAGAACACTCAAGCAGACACGTTGACTGCAAAATAGAGAACCTGAAGATTCACCCAGCAGGACAGGCAACCTTTGCTAGTGTGGAGGGACCCTTCCTGACGTATCAAGACAGACCCTAAGTTGGAGGTAAGAGTACAGAGGGAATTCTGAAAGAATCAGATTGGCTCCGAGCTCTTTGCTGGCTTGTTCATGTCCAAAAACATGTTTCTCAACTACTCAGAGCATACGAGGCTCCTCTGTAAAGTGAAATAGCATTGTACCTACCTGAGAGAGGTCCATAAATGTATAAAGAGGCCATGCTTGACTCATAGTGAGTGACCAGAGTCACACTTGCCCATGTTTCTCTGTGACAGCATTGCCACTGACACTTTCTATACTGACTGCTTCATCAGAAGCTCCAGGTATGCACTGGATCAAATGTCACATGGTGGGTTTGTTTTGTTGGCTTGTTTTTATGGTACTATAAATTGAATCACACACTAAGAGACAAGACAAGCCCTCCACTACTGGGCTACATCTGCAGCCTTCTTTCCCCCTTTTTATTTTGAAGAACTTATTAAGTCATTCTGATTTGTCTGAACTCACTCTAGAGCATAAGCATGGGTTGAATTTGTGATGCCCCTGCCTCAGCTTTTCAAATCTCTGGGATTACAAGTCTGTATTTCTTGGACTGGCTTACAACTTGGGTTCTTAGGAAGAATTGACAATATCCTTGACACTTCATTCAACCAGAAATGTTATATTCTTTTAAAACACCTAATGTTTAAGGTAAAAAACTTCAATTGTCTTTAATTATTAAATATCTGAAAAACCACATCTAGTTATCTGAGAGTAAACATCTAGACAACAACAGTAACAAAAGATGTTATATTTGGAGTCTGAGCATTCAAGCTGAAGATATTTCAGTACACTAAAAGAAGTCTACCCACCCCGAATCCCAGATCTCCAGAATCTAAAAGAGAGGCAGGAAGGAGAATGAGATTTCTTTCTGTAAAGAGTTCCTGAACATAGCCATGATAGGTTTAGCCTCAGGGGGACTTCCTAGCGCAGGATGAATAAGAAGGTAAGAAGCTCCTACAGTGGGCAAGGAGTAAGTACACCAGAAAATATTTAAATGATTCCAATCCCCCAGGCTTGTTCATGAGACTGCCAGATCTCAAGAGTAACTCATCCTAACCATAGCAAGTCTGTCCCTGAGCCACTTCTCTTTTCAGAGTTTAACCTTAAATAGTAACTGATAGGTGGGATTACAACTTACCACATAAGGAATTATACTACACAGCACCAAATCAATACATTCCTTTGGAAAACAGAAATCAAACAAAGGCATTGACAAATAATAATCCTTAAAAGACAAATGCTACATCCTAACAAAATGCCTTGTAAAAAGCAGTATTTATTTATTTTTATGTGTGTGGGTTTTGGTCTACATAAATGTCTATGTAACATATATGTACTTGGTGTCCACAGAAGCCAAAAGAGTGTGTGGGATCCCATAGAACTAAAGTTACAAATGGCTATGAGCCACCATGTGGGTGTCATGAATCATTACACCAGTATCTCTGCAAGAGCCCTCAGGGCCCTTAACCCCTCAACCATCTCTCCAATCCCACAACAATCTGTCTTTACGACTAGACAGAAATGAACTTGCTCTGATTAGTTAATAAATGCTCAGCAGGAGTTTCCTAAGAATAGCAACCAGCATAGACTACACTGGTTGAAGTCCTCCAACTGCCAGGACCAGTGGGAAGTGCTGTGCATGCAAGTCCTTAACCATTCCATCAGTAATATAAGAAAGCAATTTCAGACCCTTATAATCAAGATTTTGAAATGCTGAAGAACTCGCTTTCACATCTTATTTCTGGAACTTACTTTAAGTCATCATAATGTACTAATGTTGCCCCTAGTAAATAAAAGATCAAAGGTTTCAGCTATATAAACTACATTTTTTATGTCAACAGCCAGTATCTATTAAATAACAAACAAGGAGTCTATACTTATTAGCACCATGATTGTTTGAGATTGTTCTGTAAGCTCTAATTAGCGAAATAATACAGGAGCAAAAGGGAAACAAATTAGCCATATATGATGATGAAATTCTCATACCCAGGAGGCTGAAAGGAGAGCATTGCCGTGAGCTCAAGTGTAATGACTGTGATTATGAAGTAGAGGCCAGTCTAGGCTACAGAGTGTAAATTCTATTTGGAAAGTAACAACAGTGACAAAGAAAAGTAAATATTCAGGTGACATATTCTACTACAATAGAAGCCACACTTCAAAAATAAAACCTAAAAATAAAAGCTGCAATCTTAGTAAGTACAAAAGCCTACACCCTCAGGAATTCAATAAAATGAAAAGGCAAAACAAATTACAAAAGGAAAACTACCATGCTTTGTAATACAAAGGGATGAGACCATAAAAATATTAGGGTGAAAAAAGAAACAAAAAAACTTTTTCAGCCAATGTTAAAAACAAAAGACCATCACATAAAGATGCTATATAAAACTTCAAGGAAATAACTATGTGAAAAAGCATAAGCTCAGTTAGTAATCAAAAGAGTATCATTTTCAGGAATAAGGTATCTATTAAAGTAGTGATCACTTAATTTTTTTTAAAAAGAATATCCTCGAACAATAGCTCATAGAAGAGTAAATTTCTTTACCTTCCCTGATCAGCAATCTAGTGATAGAAATGAAGATTTCAGGCATTTCATTTCCTGCGGCTTGATTTGCCATGTGTAGGTCTCCCAGTCATGGATTGAAACTTAATCCTAAGTGTGAGCATATTTAGGGACAAACTAATTGGATTAGGAAGGTGTTCTAGTTACATTTCTATTACTCTGATTACCCCCACCCCTTAAAACACTTATTTGAGAAAGAAGCTTATTGAATCTTACAAGTAGTTCCAGGTCACAGTGCATTTTAGGAAAGTAAAACTACATCCATCATCAAGAGCAGAGAGAAATGTGTACATGCATGCTCACTGGCTTGCTTATGCTCAATTCCATTTCTCCACACTCATACAGTTCTAAATTCCTGCCAAGAAAATGGCACAGCCAACAATGCGTAGGGTTTTCTATATCAATTAAAACAACCCAGTATAGACATGCCCACACGGCAACCCAGTATAGACATTATCATACTAAGACTCTTTTCCCAGAGATCCTTCCTGGTATCAAATCAATGATCAAAGCTACCCATCAAGAAGGACATTCTCTTCTGTGCTCAGAGATCTCAGGAGTAGGATTAATGCCCTGAGAGGGAATCCTCCTCTACAATACTCCAGATACTCCAGGTACTCTCCTACTGGACAGCACTCCACACCACACACACACACACACACACACACACACACACACACACGCACACACGCGCACACACACACACACACACACACACACACGCACACACGCGCACACACACACACACACACGCACGCACGCACGCACACGCATGCGCACACACACGCACACGCACAAGCGCACACACACACATGCACACCAGTGCCTCCAAAACTGTCCAAAATAAATGTTTATTGTTTCTAAGCTATCCAGTGTATTTTGTTATAACAATCACAAAGGACTAAAATACTACTTATTCAGTAATTTCTGTAGTACATGTTTATCCTAAAAAAATAACTTAAAATTTGGACAGCAAAATCATTTGGAATGGTACATTTAATACTGAAGAAAAGAATGAAGCTACACTAATTTGCATGATCGAAAATTTTGCTAATGCTTTTGCTAATATTCTGAGCTAACTTCTAAAATGTTACATGGACAATCACTTATTTTAAAAGATCCATGTCAACATATAGATATCAAAAACTGAATGAAAATGGTAGAATACTTGCATCAAATATAATGTTGTGATACATAATAGCTATTGTCAGCTTCATTGAATTAGAAGCACCTACACCATGATGGAGGCATATCTTTGGATATGCCTCTCTTCCAGAGAGGGTTAACTGAGCTCAGTTATTAAGGAATGCCTATGTTAAAAGCTGTTGGCACCGTCCCAAAGGCTAGAGTCACATACTGAATAAAAAGGAGCAAGGGAAAAAGCAAATTTAAATCCAGTGTCTATCTCTCTCTGCTTCCCAACTACAGATGCAGGGTTATCAACCTGCTGCCTTGTCTTTCCCACCATAATGGATTGTTATCTCTTCAAACTAGAAGCCCAAACTAATCCTTAAATTGCTTTTTGCCAAATATTTTGTAAGAAAAACAACTAATACAAATCCTAATTATGCATTAAAATGCGAAACACATGGAAATGTCAGCAGACATGGCTTCGTGGTATACATCTTTATGCTTTTCTATTTCTCAAGGCTATAAGGAATTTATATAATTTTTATGAACTAAAATGCAAAAAATATAGTAAAGCCTACATTAATGGTATTATGCAACTGGATGATGTAGATTATCTCAATTTTTGCCAGCAAAAAGCCTCAGCGTTAGTGGCCTTTTTTCAAACATGCTTCTTCTTGATTTTTAGAAATAAGCCAACTCCCATGACTTGGTTGACATTCATTAGAGTAGCTAATGACAATGGCCTGTTGGTGTGGCCCCAGATACAAGCATGTATCCCTGCTGTTCTGGAGCCTGGTTTGCTTACCCAGACAGTCAGTCCTGTCAAAAGGAGTAGGGAGTAGAGGAAGGGTAGCCCAAAAGAGATTATTGCCTGGATCTGTACTTAAAGTCTCACTAGTGTGCCCTTTATTTTAATGATGAAATTGTCACTGAGATATGGAGCTTGTCCTCAACTGCCCTTAGACCATTAACTGCAGGAACCTATGGGAGTATGTTTTCTCTCCTGGGTGTAAGTCACATCACTCAACTGGATGAATAACTTTTTCTCATTCCACAAACTGCAATTCATTTTATTAATTCAGCTGAAATTTTGAGGATATGAGAAGCCCGGGGACCACTCTAAGAACTCCATTCTTCTTGTACATGTCCCCCTTTTCTCAATGTGTAGGATTAAATCTATGTTTAAAACATCCTATAGTAATTTCTAATCTTTATTCATTAGAAGACAAAACAAACAAAAAATTGATTCCCCAATCAATTATCTTCACACAATACTTTTCTGACTATCTTGTCCATATTGTAAATTTAAATTATATTTTAAATTTCCATATGATACTATATGGATTTGTAGACAAAGGTATAACTACGCATGAGTCACCCAAGCAAAGTATATGTTGGGTGGCCATGATATTAATATTCCTCTAGAACTTGAAAATTAATTAATGCCCGTCCAATTAAGCTCAACATTATTGTTCTATGACAAAGAAAACACTTAAATCATTGGAAATTCCAAGCAATGCTTATATTAAGAAACTTGTTCATTTTTATTTCAACTTTTTTTAATTTTCCTAAAATTTCCTCATTGAGTACATATTGCTCTTATAATGGAGGAAATATCTTTCAATTATTTTCTTCTTATACAGGAATTAAACTCATCAAGAACAGAGATTTTGCAAAGAGCTGTTCTACAGTATAAAGAGAGCTACAACTTTAGTGTAGGGCTCTAGGGCAGCTCTCAGGAGAAGGAGGCTGTCTCCAGGAAGAGAAGCAGCTAAAACAAGTGAAATCCACAGGGGAGGTGGTTTATGATGTGAGCCATGAGGGATGAGTAACACCCTCACATATTCAGGACTAACACAACAGAAACAACAAAATGTCCTACAGTTGTCCTTTGGTTATAGTCTTCATTTGTGGGATGGCCTCAGTTGTCATCCCCTTTAAGTTCAATGTTAATCTTATTTAGCTTAATTCTTTAATAAGCATTGAGATTATAAATTAGTTTCCATTTACTGTGTTTTACGTTAAATACGACTTAATGAGTCATCCTTCTCAACACAATCATTATTTCAGAAATGAAACTGATCTCAAAGATTAAACCGACCCAACTGTTCTTTCATTTCTGCAGATCTGCATTTTAGTGATTTCTGTCGAGAATTAGAACAGTTCCTGACAGCTAATTATTTCTTAGAAATCCGAATAAAATTTCCAAAATTTGGCTCATTCAGTGCAGAAGAACACTTAAACATTGTATGCAATTTCAGGACAAGTTTGAGAATATAAGCTAAAATATGAGTGTGTGGTAACAATTTCTGACAAAAATGCTTTCCAATATTTTCCTAGCATAATTTTTGAAATCATGTTAAGGCCAGTTGGGGAAAATGTCTACTAGTAACTTAATAGTGTCTAGACCAATAGTAGAAGCCTGGGGCTCCAATCCCTACTCCTCTGTTTACTAGGCAAGAGATTACAATAAGAGATCATTCTGAAAATGATTTTCCCTATCTGTGAGCTTACACTTAAGGACACTACATTCCTTACTTCACAGTATTGTAAGAATTACATCTTAAGTTTTACAACTCTTAAAGCCTGGAGAGATAATCTTAGTAGGTTTCTAAGCTTTGCTACAGGAAATTCCATTAATGAACCCTGAACAGCAAAATGTAGGAAGGGAGCAAAGAGAAAGGAGGGCCTACTCTGCATTACTTGGGCACAGGGGTGGCCAACCTTTCACATTGCAATATGGTGTTATTATCTACAAACTTGTTGGAATGGACTCATGGAGCTCACATGGTTACCAACTCCCATCTGAGAACATCTACAATGCCTGTGTTTCAGACTGGACTCTAGCTCCCATATGTTTATATCTACCCCAGTTGGGGAATGTGGCTCAGTGGCAGAGCACTTTACTAGCTTTCTTGATGCCCTGGGTTCAATTCTCAGTATCAAAACAAATTAAGTAGCCAATGGGATGGTATCACACATCTGTAACCCAGCACCTTGGCGTTAGACGCCAGAGGAGAACTAAAGTTAGGGACCAGCCAAGACTACATAATGAAACCTGTTAAGGAAGGAATAAAAAGAAGGATGAAGGGAAGAAGGAAGAAAGAGAAAGAAATGAGCAAAGAAACAAAATAGAACATGAAAAGGTCCATTTGTTTGGAAAAACTTGAAAATCGCTATATTGTTCTGACTACCTCCTTTTTTCAAAATGAATCCAAAAAGAAAAAAAAACTGAATAATATCTAACTTTAAAGAAATATAACATGACAGACCAGATAATTAAACCTAAGCCTTCTGTTTCCAAGCTCAATGCTTTTTCTATACCTATGGTAAAGATAAATAAATATTACACACTGTCACAAAAATAGTTGAATCGAGGCATGTATGTATTGAAAACAGAGCATCACATGCACAGCCTGAAAATACTAATTAGCAGCATAAAAGTGTGGACAGCTCACTAACTTATGGCTTGCTCCATAAAGATGAAGTTTTAGAGACGTGCCCAATTTTCAACACTGTAAAAAAAAAAAAATCTCAGTTAGAAGCAAATAAGTTATGACACTGAAGCTCCAAGTGGAGTATGCCAACCAATTTTTAATGACAGTGAGAAACACTCTGTAGTTTATTTGGCTATTAATCATACAAAAACATTTTTTTCATCTCAGTAGTTAGCATTATCCAACCTGTGCACGAGCCTACCTGTTTATCGAAGAAACACTGCTCTTGCATCCCAGACATATATCCCTCTATTCTCACCTTCCAGAACTGCACAGCTATTTCAGGAATCTCATTCTTTCTTTTCCAATCATTGCTATTTTGTGTAGTGTCAAGTATGTTCTTGTGTTTCACATCTTACAGACCATTCAAAAACCCTCCTTGTTTTTAATGGATCAATTGCTATTCAACCTCTTTCTTTCTTTTTAAAGTAAGGGTTTTCCTTTATATTTATTTTGTGTGTATATGTGTTTTGCCTGAATGAATGTCTAAGCACTAGATGCCTGCCTGGTATCAACAGACTTCAGAAAACAGTGATAGACCCTCTTAACTGGAGTTAGAGATGGTTGTGAGCAGTCATGTGGATGCAGAAAACCAAAACTCAAATCCTCTATGAGGGCAACAATGCTCTTGACTGCTCAGTCACCACTGCAGACTGTAAAGTAAATATTTTAGCACATTTATCTGCAGTCACTGTAGCCTTCCTACTCTATCTAAAATAGAAGATGAAGCCTAGTGTCTCTCTCCTGTAGGATATGAGAAAAGGGACCCTGTGTCCTCCACCACTAAAACAGTGCTAACCATAGGCCTAGCTCAGTAAATATTTTTCGATTAAATAAGTCATCTAAAACCATGATTTCCATTCTATTGCTAATTTCTCATATACTTCTTAAATATGAGTCACCATATATAATATATTTCACTTGACCTTAAACTAAATCTCTTTCACATGAGTGATTTTGTAATTTGAAAAAGATTCAGATACCTGGGATGCTACTGTAAATCTATAAAATGTAATTTAATCCTTACCAAAGCCACAACATGACTTTTGTATAATATAGCAACATAAGAGTAAAATACATTTGAAAAGTAATTATTTTAAAATAAATAAGAAAATCTAAGAAAGAAGAGTGGTGTGGATAAATCTGAGCTAGCAAATATTAAATGGATCTACAAAATATATCAAAGGTATTCAAAATAACAGTAATTAAGACTGAACCTAGCACAGGATGAGAAATCAGAAAGAAAAGATTATTCATGGATGAGAAGACTTTATATAAAGGAAGCACAATAAATCAGGGAGGGAAAGAACATTTCTGAAGACAAAATATTGGGACAGTGTCCCAGGGATTTGTCAAACTCAGAAATGACACTACTTCAAAACCTCATACTAATCCCAGATGTATTCCTGAGAAAAAACAAAGTAATTGGAAATCCATTTTCTAGACTTGGAGTTAGGCTTTTTGGATTTATCAACAAACTTAGAATCATAAAAACACTGACAGGTGTCAGAATCTATGACTTAAAAGTGAGAAAATACATATGGTAACAAAGCATACGCATACATTTAGGAACTCTATGTCCACAACATAAGACAAACAGAAAACTAGCCTACAGTCTGTATTGTGTACATGGCAAAGGTTAAAAAAAAATCTGTTCAATCAACAGAAATAAGAACACTTCCATCTATAAACAGGCAAAGAAAATAGAACGTGAAAGAGTAAGTGTAATTGATCAATAAATACATGAAAGATAGAAAATTCATAAGCGATTAAAAGAACAGATGTCAGAATACTGAGGTTTCTTTACCAGTAGACAGACAAAGGAAAAGACTGGCAGTGCACCAGGCTTGCACGAGGATGGAAACTGGACTTTTGAAACCCTGTTTTTGTGAGAGCTAGCTTAGGCAATGTTTCTGGGAGTTAGTTTGTACCTAATGTAATGTATCCATGAAGGGAATAACTAGGCAACTGGTCCATGACAGGTATTCTTTGCAGTCATTTGTAATTGAAAAACAAGATGTCCACCAGTAGATTATTGTATGTATTACTATAGTATGATTCAAGGAAATATTAAAGAGATCTAATTCTGGGACTCTCCCTACGTTATTGGAATGAGATCCAGAACAGATCAAGAGGACAAAAGCGTGTTATGAAACTATAATAGCACATCAGTAATACTCCTTGGCTCTACTCTTGCTGTTCAACTCCATTGTTTCTGGCAGTACCATCTTTCATTGGCCCTAGCTTCCTGCCAGGCCTTCTTCCTGTTGGATGTCCACACAGCAGCCCTGACTACAGCTCTGCAATGCCGCAAATAATAAACTCTGTACTTCACCTTTAACTTAAAGGCTGCAACTGTTTGCCTACATTTCTACTCTGTCCCCAGGCTAGCCCTTCCTCACACCCCAAACCTCTCTCCTGCCCTCTTGCTTCAATCCTACTTGTTCGCTCTAGTGCCCGATGATTGTAGCCATCTTTGCCTGCCACCACCCACCTTGCCCACTGCAAACCTTTATCTTCTGTGCTTATGATTTTCTACCTGGATCCTTCAAGCCCTCAACAATCTCCCTCCTCACACTGTCTCTCTGTGCCCTTTGTACTCCATATGAATATAGTTTCCTCAGGACCATCTTCCCTGGTCCCCTGCTCCAGACCAGCTCCCTTCTTATATGTGCTCCTGCTTGCTTTCATCACCATTATCATCCATCTCTCTGCCCATACTGAGGATGAAACCTTTTCTATTTCTCTATTCTACATGCCCTTGCTCTTGTGAACTTGTTACTGGCTTACATTACACAGGCACACAGTGAGGAAGGGAGGGAAGAAGGCCATAAGGGTTTGCCCCTGTTAGTTGATGTCCAGAAGCAGGAAAGGGATTATAAAGTTTTACTGCTGTTGTTTGATCAACATACATAGACACACAGCCATAAAAATGTAATAGTTATAAGACTATGCACATTTTTAGAAGTTGCATTTTTACTGCTAATTTTGACCTTCCAATCCGGATCATTGGTGCCTGGATGGTGTTCCAAACAAGAGACAAGACATCCTCAATGTCCAGACACGATCTCACCCAGATTTCTGATTTCTTAAATATTATCAATGATAATGTTCATTCTATTTTTTATTAGCATACAGTAAAGAAAGTAAAGAAAGAATTCTAGCTAAAGTGTTAATTTTAGATTTTTAGATTTCAATTTTTTTGTATATTGTGTCATATATCAATAGTAAGATATTTCATGAAATACATTGTGTGAATATTATTTCTGAAATAGACCTTACTATGTAAGTCTTTATTGATACAAACATAATGACCTTTGTCATTTTATCTGGAATTAGTTAGTATGACTTTTATGAAAGCAGTTGTTAAAAGTCAAATGGATTTATAATAAAAACTCACAGATGAATATTGGTAGTACTGAATTACAAAAACATTTTTTCACAGAGTTTTGGTAATTTTGTTATAACTACTCAAGTTAACTCTTTTTATTTATGAGATATTTTCTTTATTTACATTTTGAATGACATCCGCTTTCTTTTTTTCCTCTCAAAAAAAAAAAAAACAAAAACAAAAACAAAACAAAACAAAAAAAAACCCTGTTCCCTCCTCCCTCCCCCTGCTCACCAACACACCCTTTCCTGCTTCCTGGTCCTGGTATTCCCCTATACCAGGGCATAGAATCTTCACCAACAGGACCAAGGGCCTGTCCTCCCATTGATGACTAGGCCACCCTCTGCTACATATGCAGTGAAGTCTCACCATGTGTACTCTTTGTTTGGTGGTTTAGTCCCTGGGAGCTCTGAGGGTACTAGTTAGTTCATATTGTTGTTTGTCCTAAGGGGCTGCAAACCCTTCAGCTCCTTGAGTTCTTTCTCTAGCTCCTTCATTGGGGACCCTGTGCTCAGTCCAATGGAAGGCTCTGAGCCTCTACTTCTGAATTAGTTGGGCACTGGCAGAGCCTCTCAGGAGACAGCTATATCAGGTTCTTGTCAGCCAGTACTTGCTGCCATCCATAATAGTGTCTTGGTTTGATGATTGAATATGGGAAGGATTCCCAGGTGGGGCAGTCTCTGGATTGTCCTTCTTTCAGTCTCTGCTCCATAGTTTGTGTCTGCAACTCCTTCCATGGGTATTTCGATCCCCCTTCTAAGAAGGATTGAAGTATCCACACTTAGGTCTTCCTTCTTTTTGAGTTTCCTGTGGTTTGTGGATTGTATTTTGTGTATTCTGATATTCTGGGCTAATATCCACTTATCAGAGAGTGTATACCATTTGTGTTCTTTTGTGATTGCGTTACCTCACTTAGGATGATATTCTCCAGATCTATCCATTTCCCTAAGAATTTCATAAATTCATGGTTTTTAATCCCTGAGTAGTACTCCATTGTCTAAATGTACCACATTTTCTGTATCCATTCCTCTGTTGAGGGACATCTGGATTGTTTCCAGCTTCTGGCTATTATAAATAAGGCTGCTATGAACATAGTGGAACATGTATCCTTATTACATGTTGGAGCATCTTCTGGGTATATGCCCAGGAGTGGTATAGCTGAGTCCTCAGGTAGTACTATGTCCAGTTTCCTGAGGACCCACCAAACTGATTTCCAGAGTAGTTGTACCAGCTTGCAATTCCACCAGCAATGAAGGAGTGTTCCTCTTTCTCCACAACCTCGCCAGCATCTACTATCACCTGAGTTTTTGATCTTAGCTATTCTGACTGGTGTGAGGTAGAATTTCAGGGTTGTTTTGATTTGCATTTCCCTGATGACTAAGGATGTTGAACATTTATTTGGGTGCTTCTCAGTCATTAGGTATTCCTCAGTTGAATAGCTCTATATCCCATTTTAATAGGGTTATTTGGTTCTCTGGAGTCTAACTTCTTGAGTTCTTTGTATATATTGGATATTAGGACCTCCATATAAAATCAGGTACACTGAAACTAGTAGAAAAAAAAGTGGGGAGGAGCCTTGAGCACATGGACACAGGGGAAAATTTCCTGAACAGAACCCCAATATCTTATGCTCTAAGATCTAAAATTGACAAGTGGGACCTCATAAAATTGCAAAACTTCTGTAAGGCAAAGGACATTGTCAATAGAACAAAATAACAACCAACAGATTTGGAAAATATCTTTACCAATCCTATATCCGATAGAGGGCTAATATCCACTATATACAAAGAACTCAAGATTTCAGTTTTTTTTTTAAAGATTTATTTATTATTGTAAGTACACTGTAGCTATCTTCAGACACACAGAAGAGGGCATCAGATCTTATTATAGATGTTTGTGAGCCACCATGTGGTTGCTGGGATTTGAACTCAGGACCTCTGGAAGGGCAGTCAAGTGCTCTTAACCACTGAGCCATCTCTCCAGCCCCAAGATTTCAATTTCTTATTCTCTCTTGCCCTGTTCCTCTTTCTTGGAAAATTTCTACTTTAAACCAAAAGAATAAGAATTTTCCCGTCATCTTTTTTCTTTTCTTATGTTTTTCATTTCATACTCTCTGGCTACCAAACCTAGCAATGGATTTCATACTCTCATGGCTATCAAGCACCGTATATTTAAATTCTGAAGCTATGTTATTGACAATAACTGTTTACGTGCCCATGGAATGAAGAATCAGACTTTGTATGGAGCACAACTATGTCTCCCAGTGAAGTTACTCTGATCTCTTTGGAAAATTAGGGGTCATATGGAAGAAAAAAACTATGAAAGTTCAAGGTAGCTCATGGGTTTAATAAAAACTAATAAATAATAACAATAAACAAATAATAAAAAGAAAAATGCATCATGTGTTTTAGTGTTGATGTATATTTTCTGAGCTATGTATGGATGTGTGCACATTGGCACCTATAGATCGTGGGTGGTTGAATATCTATAATCAATATGTTTATTCAATATTTTAGCAATTTTGTTAAGGATATAAATGTCTTTGACTTATTCTAAAAGTAATTTTCCATATCATTTTCACATGTCCACATTTTCCTGAATGGCTATGTACAAATAAAATTTTAAATATATTTATTTTATATAGCTATTATTAAGTATTATACAGAGAGACATTTCACAATCTTGAAATCTGAAGCCTGCAAGAACACTTACATTCATAATATAACAGACAGGTAGTTGTAGTCAGCAGACCTTCAGTAGGTCATTTAACATTTCTGGAATTGAAATTCCTGACCTACAGAACAACCAAAAAAGAAAAAGGAAAAAGAACAAAGCAAAATATTCAAGTGAGGCTTACTAGGCATGGGTTTTATTTCCTTTCTCTAATAGTCCTGTAGTTTGTGTAGAGCTCTCTTTGTGTCTCACAGCAGTCACCAGATGCTCCCTGGCACTTGGTTTCCAAGCTTTCAATCATCTTCATATTTTTCTTCTCTGACTTCCTGTAGTCCTAGTGCTATGGCTTGAGTGGTTTACTGCCTCTTAGTTCTCACTAAGCTTAGGTAGAAGTTTAATCCACAAAGTTCCATGCTTATGGTATAAAGACAAAAAACAATCTTATGACCACATTTATAGGTGGGCTTTTGAAAAAGTGATAAAGATTAAGTAAAGCCACTTGAGTGAACCTAGTGACTAATATTGATTGCTTCATAAGATGAAGGACAGAGACCAGATAGGAAGGCTAAGAAACACACATGTTGTCTCTTGTCATGTGATGTTCTATGCCTCCTTGAGATGCTGCCAGGAAGGAAGAAGCGAGCACCAGATGAGTATCCTAAAGCTGTGATACAAAATAATCTTCTTTGATTTATAAAATAGCCTACCTGAAGTGTTTTATTACACTAACAAAAAGAAGCTAATATGCTCAGTGAAATGCTTTGCATATTCAGGTGCTACGAGCTATCAAATGTAATGAGAATGATGAACAGGAGGGAGAAGTCTCCATAACACCTACTACAATGGGCTGAACTGTGCATCTCAAAGCATCATGGCAATCCTAACCCCTTGTACTTCAAAATTTTCTAGTATAGAGATAGGGTGATTATAGATGAAAGCAATTCTCAGAATGAGACCATTAGGGCGGCTCTAGTCTAATATGACAAATATCCCTAGGAACAGAGGTACTCTGGAAACACATGCTTAGGGTAAGAGGCAATATGGGAGGCAGGACTCACAGTGCTGTCTCCTACCTGCCCCCCAGACCCTTCTGAGAAACACCAGAGACTGTCAGCATTCATCAGGAGATAACTGAGATCTGACACAGACTCTCTCCATAGCTCCTGTGAACCCCAATGGTTACCTCAATGTCTACATTAGAAATGGAGGATGATAGATCTCTGCAACTTAAGCTAATCTCTGGCTCTTGTGAGAATGCCAGTTTGCCATTCAGATATCTCCAGCCTCGCAGCCAAGAATCTTAGCTCCCTGAGATTTCTCCCTCTTCTCCTTGTGACATCCATTGCTTTGCTAAAGTTCCCTCTCTTGCCAGTGTTGTCCTCTACTAGAACAATATGATTACAGAGGCATGACATCAAGAAAGCTGAAGTCAGAGGCTCTGGGGAGGATCATCTACATCTCCAGCTGACCTTGACACTCACTTGCAGAAAATTCTATCAACTTTTCTAACCCTGTTTTCTTCATCTATAAAGCAAAGGTAACTTAGAAAGTTCTTGGAAGAGTGCCTGGAAATTGGGAAGCATTGAATGCACATGAGCTCTTATATCAACTTTTAGCCCTAAGTTGACATTTTTATCTGCACTATACTATATTCTTCATGGATGCCTTTAATAGACACCCTGGTGGACCATCCCAAGTCCCGACTTTTGTTTCTTTGATCTCCTGACTTCTAACGTTCTTTTCCTCCACACCATTTGAGCCATGGGTGACCTGATTTCATACTAGCCTTTTGATTTCCTAACACCAAAATGTGTTTCACCTACAACTTCTACAATAAAAATAAAAATCATATACTCCAGTCAGAGTTTGTTTTCTTGTATGTGCTTGGCATTTAAAAAATCAAGTCATCTATTCTCACTAAAAATAGTCTCCATTCAACTGCTTCCACTAATAAAATTCTATAGCTTCCTGTAACTTTCAGTCCACACCTGCCATCTTTAGTATTCATCAGTCCCTTCTTGTCTTCAGTTTGCTTTTACACACACACACACACACACACACACACACACACACACACATCTGTACTCAATGAAGTAAACAATTCCAGAGAGAATTATGAAGTCATTAAACTGCCTCAGGGAACTGAATATATTTTTAATACTTCCCTCCCTTCTGTTAGATTTCTACATGGCCATGAGATTGTTCCTCTTAAATGCGTTAGTAGGCATGCTCTCATAACCACTGGGTGTGAGAGCAGCTGTCTCTGGATGCTGCTTCCCAATCCAATCCCTGGCTGTAAATACCAGTGTCAATAATGGATGTCTGTTTCAAGAAGAAAATGACCACTCTTCAAGCATAGCCTCTATTCTCAGGGTCTTTTTTGTTTCCCAAGAGCATCAGAACACGTTTAAAACTTAAATATTCTATGAGAAATGTCCATTAAGGCAAAGAAGTTGTTTTAGAAAATGTATATTCTTCCCATAGTGTTAGAAACCACTGTTTCTTGTAGCTATCTTTCAGACCTGCAATGAAGTCTTATTTTCTCCCCATAGACTCCTCCTGCTCTCCCTCCCATCCTCCCTTCCATCATCCCTCCCTTCTCACTTGTGTGTGTATTCACACATGCACAACTTATAAAGCAACATCGTTGGTAAATTGGGAAGACCAGCTTATAATTTACCTTGTAGTCTCACTTTTGTAGATGTTACTAAAATCATCCTTTCTTTTTCTGGAGGGCATTAATGTACTTGAAAGAAAGCTATGATTCCTGGGAGGTAAAGCTAAAACAAGTTAGATGGAGGAGGCTGCATATTAAGATACATTATATAAATGTATGAAAATGTCAACTAATGAAAACAAAAACCTAGTATTTAAAAGTAAAAGAAAATAAGAACAGGAAAAAAAAAGTCCGATGCCATGAAAATATTTTCAGAACATCCTTTCTAGATTTTTCTCCTGAAAACTGGTAATTTAATTACTAGAACATAAAATCATTGACTAGAAGCTACTAAAGACACTTTCACCTCATCTCTCACTTCTCTGAAGAGTATCTTGTATCTGCCCAGAGAGTCTAAAGCGTTCTCTTGCTAACTTTTTATAACTCAGCCTTCTCACAGATCACTGGTTTTTCCCAGATCAACAGTGACTTCTGTTCAGCAGCTCCCCCATGGGGCTACACATGCTGCCTCCCAGTGTGATGGCTTTATTCTTAGATTTTATAATCCCCCCCATGGTGCAGATGTTGCTGCGGCTGAGCTTTCCAAAAATCTAGAAGGCGCCTCTACATGAAGCAGGCAGGGACTTCAGTTCAGACTCAGATGTTCAAGTAAGCTCTATTTTCCCATGAGTCGACTTCTTTTCTAGGGTCCACTCTACAAAAAGCCATCACAGTTATTCCCCAACGAGCACGTTCCTGAGGGTGTACCCTACCTTTCTGGTGAGAGGAATTCCGCTCAGGACATTTGCTATTTATTGACAATATTTCCTGAGGCAGGCCTCATGGCACTACTCTCTCTTCATTAGTTTGTCCTTACTTTGTATTACTAAGAACCAAAAGCCATTCGGCTATCCATTTCCCCACTGGTTACAGACTACCACACCCTCAGGTGGGAGAGGGGATGGTGATAGCCTGGGCTTCTAGAACAAGATACAGGAAGAAGATGACTGCTGAGCTCAGTGTCATTGAGATTCTTGGAGAACAAGCATATTTCTAAGGCTTCTTTCAAATCCTTCATCTCTGATTGTTTTAGTTCTCCTCACATGTCTCCCCACCCCATATTCCAAGTAGAGTGCAAGATATATTCTGCCTATCTAGGAGCTTAGTTCTTTCCGGTTCATAATGTCCTTTCCAGGCAGGTCCCTCCTGCTCGGACTGACTTCTCTTCCGAGGTAGAAAGCACAGGACTTCCCCACTTCTATTCATTTATTGTTGGTATCCCATGAGAACCCCAAGTACTTTAAGGATGGAAATGTTCTTGCGCTTTCAAGGATAGACTTTGGAGCCAGTCTTCCTGGGTTCTAATCTCAGCCCTTCTACTTACTTGCTATGTAACTTTAGGCACACCCTCAACCTATCTGTAAAAGGAGGCAAATCTCTGAAAAGTCTTCCTCCTGAACCACATTTTGGTACTTCCTTTTCAATTCATGAAATCGAAACAAAAAAGAAAAATCTAATATGTCTGAAGACAATATATACAATTACTGTTATAGATGAGTTATTATGAATTTAAGATTAGCAGATGTATCTAAAGAGCACAAGTCTTGCTATTTGTTTTATGAGATTTATCACTCCACTATGTATTTTTTCTCTTTGTCTTGCTTTCTCACTGTCTCTTCCAAGTCACCTCATGATAAGGGCTAAAAAAAAAATCACCATTTTCTCTACTAAATCTGTTATGAGATTTTGAGAAGTACTAGAGATTGTCATAGGCACGTGAAGGTGTGTCAGTCTGTTTACATAATATACTTAAATTTCGTCAAGAATGGGAAACATGAAATTTAGAAATATTTTGTTGTGACCAACTTGTTAGAACCCTGACCCTACCATTTACTATTTATGGAGTATCTGTAAAGGGGCTCACAGAGCAGTATTACACAATGGTGTACATTCTGCTGAGTAGACCATACAAGAACTTCACTCTTCCAATGTGTCCAACAGCACAATATCCAAACTCTACTGTTAACTCAGTCAAGTTCTCAAGTACCCTAGTTTTCAATGTATGCCTCTTTTATCTGCTTTCTCTGGGTCTCATGATTTAGTTATAGAAGCCAAAAGGTGTATTTATGATGGCACAACTGTAATCCTACTACTGGGTAGAATGAAGCAAGAGGATCATGAATGCGAAGCCAGCTTGTGCTACACAGCAAGTTCAAGGCTGACCTGGACTACATAGTAATATCCTGTGCCAGCTAGATTTTATATCAATTCTGCACACACTAAAGTCTTCTGGGAAAAGAGAATCTCAATTGAGAAATGCCTCTATAAAACTGTAGGCAAATATGTGATCATTTTCTCAATTAATGATGGATGTTGGATGGCCAGGCCTATTGTAGGTGGAGTCTTGTGCTAGGCAGGTGATCCTGAGTTGTATAAGAAGAAAGGCTGAGCATGTGATGGGGAACAAGCCAGAAAGCAATGTTCTTCCATGTCTCTGCTCCAGTTCCTGCCTAGGGTTGCTGCCTTTAGTCCCTGCCCTGACTTCCCTTGATGATGGACTCTGATGTGGACCTGTAAGCCAAAACAAACCCTTTCCTCAACAAATTGCTTTTGATCATGGTGTTCCATTGCAACAATATACAGACCCTGCTACCACCACCCCAAAGTCTACCACAATAAAACATTCACAGGCCTAAATATAAATGTGGCATCTCCCTTTTACATTTGATTTTGTGTCAATTACATGATTTATTTTCCATGATAACTAGCATTTCCTCTCATCTAAAATCCCATCATGTTCTGTTCAACTTGCTGGATCAAAAGGCAGTGAACCTAACCTTGCTCCACTGGGAAGGCTCCCACTGTCACATTTCATTAAAGTCAGCCTGCACACTTTGCACACAGTCATCTCTTACCCCATCTCTATACTAACTCTTCTCTCTACCCATCTAAGCTTGCTCACAGTTAGAACGCATTAATGTATTAGAATGGGAAAAATTGTTTCTTATTCATGAGAATCAGTTTATGACAATCTTAAATAAGCTTCTTTTTAATTGATGAGTCTACTGAAACTGCATACTGTGTAAGAAATACAATTAAACTAAGGCAATGCTTGTTATGACTTGTGTATAATGAAATGAAAACAATATCATCATTAAACACCAAATAAAGCCATTGATTCCATGTATTATTCTGTCAGTTTTAATTGAATTGCAGTTCCCCTGTTTCAGTTCTTAATTACATAGTTCTCGAAAAATCTTTATTTTTTTATATTTTATTATATGTGCAGAATAGGGTAATGTCCTCTTCCTCCTTACCTTAGTGTCTAAAAATACAAGCCTACTGAGAACAGAAAAGTCTTTGTTAGTCTTAATTAAAGCAAAACACCTGCTTTTATCCTGGGAGCTGAATATGTAGCTGTACTGTGAGACAATTACCAAGAACAGGGACAATGGGGCTGCTTCCTATTGCATGTCCCTCCCCTGACGTTAGGTCTCAGCCCTTTTCAGATTCTATCAGAGGAGGAAAACATTGACATCACACTATCTGGCAAAGAAATTCCAAGAGGACTCTCAGACTGCTAATGAGCTTTAACTTTGTCTAGGCTGCCAGGTTTAGATAGTACAAAGCAAAATAGAAACTGCTAGACTTGGGGTAGATGCTGTTAGCAGGATAGTAGTCAATCTGAAAAATTCCTTCCTTGTCAAATACTTAAAGGCAACAAAGTCTCTCTTTTCAGGTATGTGACACATGACTGAGATGCCACTATGTAGCTATAAGCAAAGGGAGTAATATCTAATTGAACCAAGGAAAGGTGGCTGCAACAACTGGATTTCCATTGGTTCACAAGAGGTGCAAGAAACAAAAACCCTGCTCCTTTCTTTATTAATAACCATGGTAGTGTTTCTGCTCAATCCATGTCATATTCCATTCTATGCCAGCACAGTTTTATTTACAGAATGTAAGCCAGAGAGGCCAGTTGTTCTTGTCTAGAGTTATCAAATGGTAGAGAAATGTGTAAATTAATTACCTCAGACTTAAAATAAAGGTAAGTGTTTGTATTTTTAGCCAAAACAGTACCCCAGCAATACCATAGCTGGTGAACAAACCTTGAAATTTAGAAGCAAGGATGACTTTGGATCCATTGTCCGTGTCCCAATGGCATTCAGTATGAAGGGAATAAAGACCAAAACATTATTTTCATAGACAGAGAGCCTCAGATGAACCGGGTCTGAGTCATAGTCAGTAGTTAATGCATAAAAGAGGATGCAGCTATCATTTGGACACTAAACTAGGGTAGCAGTGTAGGTCATCTCCTTCTGAGAACACTATATCCGATCCACTGAAGAGCTTAGTGCCATGGTTTGTCTGCCCTCTCTAGCATTGCTCTCTGCCCTCTGGACAGCTGCAATCCTGTCTCCAGGAGCCACATTGACAGAAACACTGTCTTGGAGTGAGAAGAGAGGAGCGGTCACTCTTGTACTCACATTAGCCGTGTCCAAGCTCATCTGCCAGCATTTCCCTGTGCAGTGCACTGCAAAGCATTATAATAAGCCTAACCCAATTCAGTCTCTTTTTAATTCCCAACTCATCTCTCAACAGAAGTGAGCATGCAAAGGCAAGTGTCCAAGATATAAGGAGAAGATAGAGCAAGCAAGGGAAATAGAAGCACTTTCTTATATGTATGTAATAGGCACTTCTGGGTTTTATATCAGCTACCACTTCGTTCTTACATCAGTTCCACATACATACTATATGACTGTGTATTACAAAATGCATGTTTATATGATGTACAAGTAATATGCACACTGTGTTATATAAATAAAACTTTATGTATAGGAAACAAATTACGTGACATGAGCTGGACAATGTCAATTCTAAGAGCTTGTCCTACATACTTTATAATATTCCTGACTCAGATTCAATAGTAATAGGTAGTTGGCAAGTATATAAATAATATTGATTTTCTATGTTCACTGTTCTTAATGTTGTAAACTATTCCTTTTACCAATGTAATATTTATTCCAAATCAATTCCCTCTAAATGCCTTTCATACCCATATTGTTTTTATTAATAAATTAAAACACAGTATATTTGAACAGGGTAGTTTTGGTCCACACAATTTAATTGAGATTCAAAAAGACTATGATGGAGATAAAATTTGTGCTTACAAGAGGTCTCCTTCAGAAGGCTTCAGGAAATTATTCTTCCAATATTCAAAATGGAAAATCATAAGACATAGAAATGATAATAAATCCTTAGCATGGTTTCACATAAAGATGTCCTGCCAATGTTATAATTAAGGAGAATAAGTTAGCTTATCAAGTATAATTGAGGGACTATTGACCGAAGCAAGGTTTGTCTAAGGAGAAGTCAGCGAAATGAGGTTCAAACACACCTTACGTTCTATTTCTTCTTGACATCCTTTGAAGAGAACGTTCTCCTTCACCTTGCCCTTGAGTAGAGAAAAACGGTTAAATAAAGACCTCCAAATGCATCTGGTGGAAAGGGCTAGTGACCAATAGAATGGGGGCATGGTGGTACTGAGGGAACTTTCCAAAGCTAGGCAATAAAAGGAACCAAGTAAAGAGCCCCATGATAGGCAAATGTTTGTTTCTCACTGTGCCTATACCTGGACATCCATGCAACTGTACTAGAGTGAAGACCTGGGTTCAGATCTCCAGAATCGACAAAAAAGCCAGGCTTAGTAGTAAGCATCTGTAATCCACACAATTCTACAGCAAAGCTGGAGCTAGAGGCAGAGAATCACCAACTGGCAGGCAGAAAGCATGACACAAGCTAGAGTGAATAAGACCCCCTCTCAAAAAAGGTAGATGAGGATCAATACCTAAGGCTGATATTTGACTTTCACAAGTGAACCTGCACACAGATACACACACACACACACACACACACACACACACACACACACAGAGAGAGAGAGAGAGGGGGGGGTAGAAGAGATAAATACACAAATATTACAAAAAAAATAGGAAATAAGATATCAGAGATAACCCCCATGAAATATATTCCTTATTTTCTAAACGTTGCACCTTTTAAGACGCAGATTTTCTCATTGGCTGAACTACTCCTTTACTGTATATTAAGCATCGTACAAATAACTTATCAATGGACTGCTAGTGATCTAAGGTTACAGATAGTAGGGTTCAGGTTCTGTAACTGAGGGAGAGCACAAATAGTGTATGTACAGTTAAGCCAATCCATTTGGAGTCCTATAGTAACAGAATTTCAGTGCTGTGGGACTTGAACCCAATGAAATTTATGTAAAAGAAATCTGTCCCCTGGGCTGGGGTAGTTTATGTCTCAATATTGGAAGTTCAACATTTTTTTTTTTTTGCATCAGAAAAGTTATTCTTGGTGGTTGCCAGAGTAAATCCATGTTATCCTGCGTGCTGCAGCAGCTCAGCTGAATCTAATTAGAACATCTCCAGATTTATGCAGCTTTCTGTATATTAAAGCCCCTACTCTTGTGAAATAAATATTTCTTTCTAGTCCTTTATTTTGCCCATCTCAGTGTTAATCAGATTAATACGGCATAAATTTTAACTACTGCCTTTATGATTCTGGGAGGGGTGGTGAAATACATGTCTAAAATATCAAGACTTTATAAATAGTGTCACTATGGGCTTCATATTCATGCCATCCTATTGACCATCAATTTCTAGCTTGGAAAAAGAGAAGCACTATGACTATATGCTTCTCCTGGCTAATATCTCCTTTGAGGTTTTCAAGGTGACCCATGCATTTGTGGGATTTTTAAGAACTCCTTGGTCTTGGTTTCTTTTCTTAAAAACTTCAGTATATGCTATAGACAATTAAGCAAAAGAAAAAGAAAAGGTCAGTTTGTTTCTGCAACTTAGATGCCCAGACTCAAGAAGAAGTGGGTGTTTTGCTAGATCAGCTTTAAAGCAGGGCCATCATCTTCCTTGGGTAACAAAGGACCAAGATATAGTACTTCAAGTCATGACTTTATGTCAACCAGCCTTCTATATCAGAATATGCTAAATTTAAGTAAATAAGTGATTTCCACATCAGTCTGGTAACAACTCAGGGAGTTACGCATTAGCCTCAGGGGCCCAGGTTAGTTCACATTCTTGGTCTTCCCGTGGGTTTGCCATCTCTTTCAGTTCCTTCAGTCCTTCCCCTAACTCTTGCAAAGGAGTCCCCAACCTCAGTACAGTGCTTGGTGGTGAGCACATTTAACATTTAAAAAAGGAAAAAGAAATGATCCTTTTCTTTGGCTACTAAAATAAGTAGAACATGTATTTATTTAAAAGAAGAAAAAAAAAAAAACTATGGTTGGAGTAGAAAGTTGGCTCAGCAGTTAGGTGCACTTATTGCTCTTGCAAAGGTCCTGTGTTCAGTCCTGAACATCCATAGGGCAGCTCATAATCATGTGTGAGTCCAGTTCCAGGGGATATGATGTTCCTTTTCTAACGTCTGCAAGCCCCAGGCATGCAAATGGTGCACAGACATACATGCAGGCAAAATTCTCACACACATAAGTTAGAAATGAATAAATGTGCAAAAAGCTATGGCCCACTCTGAAAAGATTGTTAAAAACATTTTTATCTTTCTAGTAGTTAAGCAATTCTTGCAGTTCTCAAAGTGCTGAGCCCAAGTCAACAAGGTCAGCATTATTTGGGAACTTCTTAACATGTTAATTCTCAAGCCTGTTCCCTGGCCTACAAAACGGGAAATTTTGGGGCTGAGACTGGACTTGGCACTAATCTGTATCTAGCATGTCCCCCATGATGATGTGGTTCATGCTAAACACTGAGAAGCACTACTTTAAACCTTCCCTGGACTCTATTCATATGCCTTGCCTTCTGTCCCAGGGCTATACAGAAGCACATATTTGTCCTCAAGGATGTGCAGGCACCTAGTAAACATGCTGAGCATTCTGAGTGCCCCCTTTTCCTTGGCATTCATTTTTTCTATATTCACAAGTAACTGATACTTAGTGGCCAATTAGGTGATGCTAATTCAGATGGTCAGAATTAACACTAAATGTTTCCTAAATTACTTGATTAGCTTTAAAGAGGAATAACACCTCTTCCTATTTCAAAAACAAGCATTTTGGGCAATTTTTATTCAAGGGTGAAAGTGAATTTTTCATGTATTATTCATTTGGTACACTGATTTTGTAAGCTCATTAAATAAAGTCATTGTTAATTCTACAACTTTTGAGTCCAAGGAGAATATAGATAAAGAGAGAGGCATATCTTTATTATGTGACTATCCTAAACTGCTTCACATTCTCAGTTTACTCATTCATTTGTTGGTCCATTTCATAAATACTCATAAAGTGCCTCTCATGTGTCAGGCAGTTTTCTGGTATGAAGGATCAGTTGGGAATGGGACAGAGACATTTCTCCTGTAGCTCCCACTGTAATAGAGAAAAATTCACTATATATATTAGAAAACCTTTCACAAAGGAAAGAATGACATTGTTGAATAATTTTAACACAGAGATAGTCCATTCAAGAGTACAGTGACTGAAAGGCCTACGTCGACCAAATACAATGCATGAGGTACAATTCCTCAAGACACATGAAAACAAGTCCTCACCTGAGAGCTACCAAAACCAGTCTGTCATAATACATATCTTCCTAAATCACTTGGCAGTTGGAGGTACTATGTTAGCAGTGTGCCTTCATCCAAAGCACTCTATGATGAGAAGTAGTCTTGTAACTTGAAATGAGGACCTATGCTCCCATAAGAACTGCAAGATGGTGCTGGTTTCCTTGGGGAGTACATTTCTAACAGCTGGTCCTTGGATCTTGAGAGAGACAATACAGAATAAACCCCAAGATTAGTTAGCTTTAAAGATGGTTCTCATGCATTTCAAACAGACAGAAAGAACTTATTAAACATCTCAAGGAGAAGAGGATGGAGGTTTTCTCTTTGTTTTCATCAGGGAAAATTATAAGCCTTGTCTCTTTAATTTACATTTGTCATTACAAAATGCTTAAGTTAAAGTAATAGGTAGTATTGCAGAGATTAGGAAAGGTTTTTATTTTACTATCAAATAAATGAGAAACCAATGAAGTTTCATGACACAATCTAATTTATGTCTTTAACAAGACAGTCCTCTGGGCATGATGATGGAGAAAACCATGCTATTTTCATAGCTATTCCTCCCCCAAATAAATAATCTTAATGTAATCATGGAACAAAATAAATCTGTAAACATTGTACAGAACCAGCCAGTAATGTCAAGTTCACATAAGGCCAAGACTAAGAACCTGATACAAATTGCAGTGCATTAAAGAGTCATGGCATATAAATATAATGTAGGAACGGAGATTGGATCCTAATCCAGAAAGGTGGAAGGAACAGCTGGTGAAATGAACGTGGTCTGTAGTTTAATGAATATCACTGAATCAGGTTAATTTTCTGGTTTCTGTAATTGGGGATGTATGTAAGACATTAAAATTAGAAGAAGATTAGTAAGTGACATGTGGGAAATTTCTGAGTGACTATTAAAATTTTCATAATCTAAAATAATGTCACTATTAAATTTTTTTAAAATTGTAAAAGGTAATTTGTAAAACCAGAGAACACTATGTCAGATCCAGACACAGAAAAACCAAATGTGTTTTCTCACCAGTGAAACTATGAAGGTGAAACTGATAAAAGGAGAACATGACTACTAGAGGATGAGAAGGGAAGTGGAAAAGGGTGGAGGAAGGTCAGGTGGATCCATTATCGCATGCAGCTTGATGAGAGGAAAGCCTCCAGAGTTCAGCATGCAGTACAGTAGAGTAAGCATTACACATACACACACACACACACACACACACACACACACACTCCATATTACTTATTTTTTAAAAAGCATAAAGAGGGGGTTTGAAGATTCCTAACAGAAATAATGTGCATTAGGAGATTGAAATACTAACTTCCATGATTAAATCATTACATGAGATTCGTGCATTGAATTCATCCACAAAGATGTGGTATTACTATATGTCATTAAAAGTCATCATTTTAAAGAGAAACAAGTCATTTAAAATTAAATCTTGAAGACTTTATAGAAAATTTGTTTAATTGGCTGTATTCTGCATGGGTAGATAAAATTGATTCTAGAAGTCACAAGTTATTGGCAAAAATTCCCAGTGCTACAGTTGGGCTACATTGATATTTGTTATTGATCAGTGAGTGAGGCAACTGAGATTCCCCCAACAATACCAGCTTCTTCTACTGCCTTTGGGTGCCCACCATAGTAAGATGGTAAGCACCTATTGATAAACACACCACATTCTTTAGTTATAGGTCATAGAGAAATCTGGATCTGAGCTAGATGTTTCCTCCCCATAGGCTACCTTTGGTAATACTGTAAGGTACTATGTAGGTTGCTAGGGAAGAGAAGTCATTAATAGGCATACGCAGATTCAAGCTTTGAGGTTTATACTAACAACCTTCCAGTTCAAGGTGTTCCCACTGGTATAATAATGGTGTAACTGTTTCATGGATAACCAATCAGTTTCTGATTGAATTTGAGATCTGCTCCAGATAAGACAATTCCTGTGTTGTACTGTAATCCTGGTTAAAAGCTCATGGTTAAAGAGGGAGTAGACATACAGTGTCCATTGAACTGCCTTGTAAACATTTATACCTATGATCCTTAATAAATGCTTATCTCAGATTTGGCCAAGGATGAATTCCCCCCCCCAGTAGAGAGCAGTTACTGCAGACTCATCAGTGGTCAAAGTGCTAAGAATAAGTGACAGTTGTAAGTAACTGTTTAATGTTCAGTCACAAATGAGACAACTATATATCATACCCTCTAAGTCTCTGAGAACATCACAGAATAGAAAGCACAAAGGATGTGAGTGCTGGAGGAGGAATGTTGAGTGTTGCCAGATTGGGGACATGGCATGACAATTGCATTCAAGAATTCATAACAACTCTGATTTCGTGAACAAAACCTGCATGAGACTGGGCCACTCAACAGTCTGTCTTGGATGACAGGGAGCTTACCAGGCCCTCTCTGAGGGTTTAAAGATCTTCATCGTTTCCTGAGAGCAGTGGTAGATGCTCCCAGGGCCTCCTTAACATGTATTGGCAGTTAATGGTTGCTAGCAGATGCTGAGACATTTCCTTTAGATATATAGTTCCTAGCACACTTTGCATGCATTTCCTGATAACCCTTACTCTCATAGTCATATAAGCAAAGCTAATTAAGCTCTCTGTGTGGTCAAAAACAAGCAAATTAAAAACAGTGAAAAGCCAGTTGGCAAGAGGAAGGGGATCACCAGGGATGTGAGAAGAACATTTCTCTTGTGTAGAAGGCCTTGGTGACTGCCTGGTTAAGATCTACAAATCCGATGGGATTAAGGGCCTGTGCCAAGGCTTTAATGTGTCAGTACAGGGCATTGTCATCTACCAAGCTGCCTACTTTGGTATCTATGACACTGCAAAGGGAATGCTCCCAGATCCCAAGAATACTCACATCTTCATCAGCTGGATGATTGCACAGTTTGTGACTGCTGTCACCGGCCAGACTTCCTATCCTTTTGACACGGTTCACCATAGTATGATGATGCAGTTGAGACGCAAAGGAACTGATATCATGTACACGGGCACGCTTGACTGCTGGCGGAAGATCTCTTGAGATGAAGGAAACAAGGCTTTTTTTTCAAGGGTGCATGATTCAATGTTCTCAGAGGCATGGTTGGCGCCTTTGTGCTTGTCTTATATAATGAGATCAAGAAGTACACATAATTATGTCTTAGGTGTTCTCCCTGAGAACAGCATGTTGTATAATGTACCATATCTTGAATATTCTGGACAGATTCTCTGGGCTTGTCTGTTTTATCAATGGCAACTATTTACCAGTTGAAAAGTGGGAAGCAATAGTATTCATCTGACCAGTTTTCTCTTAAAGCCATTTCCATAATGACAATAATGATGGGACACAATTACATTTTTTATTTCAGTCATTCCTGATAATAAAAAGTTGAACAAATAAAAATATCCAAAAAAAAGGATAGCAGTATGTTCTAGACCTGTCTGTCCTAAAGAATGACAACATAGCTCAATACTTTCATATTATTTATTTATTTTATTTTATTTTATTTTATGTTATATATAAGTACTATTTATTTATTTTATTAAAGGAATTAATAAAATAAAAATTTTGAGATATTGCTATTCACAGGTAAAATTGGAAAGCTTAGAAATATCAGTAAATTCATGAAATAGATATATACAGGTAAACAAGGAAACATAAAATAAGTATTTTCAGATGCTACTAAAAAAGGCAAAAAACTAGTACAGGTTTCTGAATCCTCAAAGTGTCAAAGCATCTGACACATTGCTTATTCTGGGGAAATAAGTAATGCCTTTCTTTTTTTCAGGATATCCATATAGAACATTAAGTTGATATAATGATTAGTGGCACAAAGATGGAAAATAAAAAGAAATAGTTCAGTGATTATCAAACTTTCAAATGAAATGCATAAAGTCATACTTAATACCATTAAGAGGAAACAAATTTCATGAGTTATCTGTCACAGAAGCACAATGACCTAAGTTTAGATCCTCAGAATCCCATGTTAAAAACCAGATGTGATGGCATAAAACTTTAACATGGGATTTATGCCATCACAACTGACATTTAACATGGGGTTCTGAGGATGTAAACTCTCAGGTCATTGTGCTTCTGTGGCAGGCAACTCATGAAATTTGTTTCTTTTTAATGGTATAAGGTAATAAATCACAGAATCAAAAATATTTAAGTTTTAGAAAGTTATGCAGAATAAAAAATATTTAAAAACAAACAAAGAAGCAGGTGGGCTAATCAAGTGACTAATTTAAACCAGTAGTTATTCTATAATCATGCATTGTTAGCACTAAAGGCTGATTTAGGTTATATATTCCATAGAATACAGACATAGCTAGGTGGGACAGGAAAGGTAGCTACCAGGTAATTAGTGTTTTTCTCTTTGAACTTTCTAGTGTCTCCAGTAGTCAAAATGAACTAGCAATTAGGGAAAAGAAAGTTTAACAACTAAGTGAAGAGTCAGAAATTAGGGTAGACTGCTTCATTTTCTTTCTCCAAATTCCAACTGATAAAGTGAAAAGCTTTCTTAAATATAAGGCACAGAAGTGCAAAATGTTCTTGTTTATTGCCAAAGTATCCACTGTGTCAGCTATTCCTACAAGAGTTAATCTCCTGCTCAGGGGGCTCCACTACTGTACAGAGTATAGATTATGAAACCCTCATTTGGTTTTCAGTCTTAACACTAGGGATTTTGTAAAGTAGCCATAGGAAATAGTCATTCTAGAGAGCATATTTATTTTTGTTAAACAAAGAATGAGCAGATATTTCATTTTTTCTCTATCTAAAATATCCACTCATCTCTGAAAATTCAGCCTCAACAAGAAGAGGCTCTAAGAAGAATGTTTTTAAGAACCGTTTAAAGTTATAAGCTTGTGTGGCCATGCATAAAAACTCCTAAAAACTGTGACCATCCAAGAGTTTCTCTCTGAATGAGTCTTTTATTCCAGTGAGTTGGCACCATGAAAGGCATCCTGTATTGTTCTGACATCACACTAGGGTGCAGATACAATCCAGTTGACATCAATACAATACATAACAATGTGGTTTTTGTATCCTCTGTAGGTGTTCTGAAAAGACCCCATTGGTAGAAATCCTTTTTAAAAAATAATTGCAGGGAAATCCTTGTAATGAATAGAACAGAAAAAGCGGTTCAGCTTCCTAGGAAAAATGGGAGACTCCTAAGAAATGTGATGGTGACATGAAGCACATATATAGAAGTTTCCAAAGAGAATGTACAAAAACACTTTCCCTTGTTACAGTGTTAATTATGCAAATCCCATATATCTAAGTAAACTATAATAACATATCTAAGCCAGTGCACCAGAACACTGACCATCATAAACTTTAGCAAATCAAGACTTCATTTTTATGTAGACACATTTTGCTCTTTCACTCAACTGTGTTCCAATGCCTTCTGGTCTTGATCAAAATCATCTTTAGTTGAATTCTTACAAATGTGTCTTCATGGTCTCACTATCAATTCTAGACACTGAGAAGCAAAGTATTAGCAGCTGCAGGTGCGGTTGGCATTGTAGACCATGTGTGATGGAAGGAAGCCAGTGGGAAAGGAGATACAAGTAGCAGACACAAAATGTGAGCCCCTAGGGGTCCTGGATGCTGATTATTCAAGTATACAAGATCTCACAGCCATGTTATGCACAGTTTGACTCAGGAAACAGGCACAATGGAAGCTACTCAGCAAAATCAGTTCCTCTCAGGAATGAATGTTAGCCCACTAAGACCCTCACTGCACACAACAGCAGCTCCTAATATCAAGCCATACTGTGCTCAACTATCCATCTGAAATATTTTAGTGTGTTCATGTTGGACTTGCTCTCTGGTGTCAATGTATCCATATACACAATATCCATATTATAATGATCCTTTCTAAAAATTTGTGGCTCATCCAAAATGAAGGCTTTAGTCACAATATACTATTCCTAAAATACTGTGTAGGGTGAATTTAAAATGTAATTATTTTTCCAGTGTACCCTAGAATTTTAA
The DNA here is from genome assembly GCA_019843815.1 of Montemys delectorum. NCBI lineage: Eukaryota > Metazoa > Chordata > Mammalia > Rodentia > Muridae > Montemys > Montemys delectorum. The sequence continues at coordinate 5,120 of JADRCD010155959.1, read as the reverse complement.
CTAAAAATATATAAATACTAAATACCATAAAATACATATTTTTAGATGTGCAACTCAGTGGCATTAATTACATTCACGTTGGTAGGTAGACTTTATCACCATCTATCACCAGAACTATTTCGTCTTCCTAACCAGAATCCCCACACCAATTTAAAGGCCATTTCCATAGTACGAGACTCTAAGCACAGGAAAAATATCAAGAGTAAAAATAAAGTGAACTTAACAAAAATTATGTCAAAGACAGAATAAAGGAAAAGGTTTTCGTAACGTATTTCCCAAACTATCTTGTAATAACCTCTTATGTGACCTTTTTGTTTATATTTGTATAAAGTGCTTACACTATTTATTACTATCTATTTCCATTTAACCCCTTTACAGCAGGAAAATAGTCACTACCACATATTATGAGTCTTTTTTATTTTTTTATATTTTGAATCATTTTACAAACAAGTTACAAGAAAATAAAGGGATAGGTAATGAAAACTTAACCTTCTGTAAGAAATTAATTTTGGTGCACATAATAAAAGATGAACACTGTCACATAACCTTCAATAAATCTTCGCATAGAATCTGATTCATTGAAGTCCTTCCCAAAATGTAAACATGTAAGCATGCATTTCCACACATGCTCACTCATCAGTTCTTCATTGTGAGGTCATTCACAGGATTTGAACACATATAAATTCACTCTCTAATACTGCTTCTATTATCAATTTCACAGCCATTATATTCTGATTTAACTGTGGGGTGCCAACCCCATCTCCCTGGGATGAATCCAATTTGATCATGGTAAATGATGTTTTTGACCATCTTTTAAGTGTATTCACAAGTATTTTTACTGAGAGGTGGTTTTGTAATTATGTTCATCAGGGATACTCTCTTGTAAGTCTCTTTTATGGTTGTGTCCTTATGAGAGTTTGGGAAAGAAGAGTAATAATATATAATGTAATGAGGGGCAAGATATTAGCAATTAAGGAAGTAAGTGGAAAGGACATGAACTGTATAAGACTCGGTGTTATTATTAGAGCAACAGATAAAAATAAAGAATAGTCACTTGAATAGAAAGGCGCAGTTGGGATATTCTTAGGGTATCCACAATGTAAAGATTATTCAGTCTATAGGAATGTATAGCAGCCAAGTTCAAAAATAAGAGGAGAAAAGAGATGACAGAAGAATACAATGAATAGGGATAAGAGGGAAATGCATGCGATAGAGATAAGAGCTATAGTAGAGAAAATAAAATGTATGCAGAAACAGAGCAACAAAGAGAGAAAACAGAATAGACGCGAAAACAGAGCAGTAAAAATGTAGGCAATGAAAAACTTCAAATAAAATAGTCGAGACACGTACTCATGATTAAGTACTAAAAGTAAAAGCCAGAGTGACAAAAAAAAAATAAAATGAAAAGTCATAAAGTATGAGTCAATAGTTCTTCCTTTCAGGGATAGGTGTCAGGTGTCATCCCCCATTCCTACCCACTGCAGCCATCAGTCTTAGTTACTTTTCTGTTTTGGGGGATGGGGAGTGCCATGACCAAAACCAACTTAGTGAGCAGTGTGTTTACTTTGTCTTACAACTCTCAGGTCACACTCATCCCTGAGGAGAGCCAAGATAGAAACTGAAGAAGAGGCCCCAGGATATTGCTTACTGGTTTGCTGCGCATGCCTTGCTCAGCCTGATTTCTTTTTCTTTTTATACTTTAATCTTTCTTTACAGTCCAGTCTTTATCCCCATTCTAGTCTGCCCTCTGACTGTTCCACTCCCCAACCCCCACCCCACCAGACCTCCCAACTTTCTAGGGCCTCAAGTCTCCTAACTGTTAGGTGCATCTTATCTCACTGAATCAAGACCCAGAAGTCCTCTGCTGTATACGTGTTGGGGACTCATATCAGCTGGTGTGTGCTGCCTGGTTGGTGGCTCAGTGACTGAGAGATCCAGGTTAGTTGAGACTGCTGGTCTTCCTATAGGCTCACCCTCCTCCTCAGCTTCTTCCAGCTTTTCCCTAATTTAGCCACAGGGTTCACCAGCTACTGTACATTGGTTGGGTGTAAATATCTTCATCTGACTCTTTGAGCTGCTTGTTGGGCCGTTTGGAGGGCAGTTGTGATAGGCTCCTGTTTGTAAATACAACATAGTATCAGTAATAGTATCAGGCCTTGGAGCCTCCTGTTGAGTTGGATCCCAATTTAGCCTGGTCACTAGACCTCCTTTTCCTCGGGTTCCACTCCATTTTTGACCCTGCGGTTTCTTCAGACAAGAACAATTCTAGGTCAGAGTTTTTAACTGTGGGATGGCAGCCCCATCTCTCCACTTGAAGCCCTATCTTTCTGCTGGAAGTGAATTCTGTAAGTTTTCTCTCCCACTGCAAAACTTTCATCTAATGTCCTCCCTTTGAGTCCTGAGAGTCTCTCACCTCCCAGGTCTCTAGTACATTCTAGAGGGCCTCTCCACCTCCTATCTCCTGAGGTTGCCCATTTCCATTCTTTCTGCTAGACCTCAGGGCTTCAGTCCTACCCCTCCCCCAAGCCTAATTTCTTATACACCCTTTAGCCACCTGCCTAGGGGGTAATACCACCCACAATTGGTGTGGCCTTCCCATGTCAATCATTAATCAAGAAAATACCCAACATGCTTGCCCACCAATATAGTGAGGACATTTTCTTAGTTGAGGTCTTTTCTTCTTGAATGACTCTAGCTTATGTCAACTTGAGGCATTGCTAGCCAGCACACCATCTGATGGAGTAAACTGTACTGATGCGTGATGATACTACTGTTTGTATCATCCATGGAATTATGATATACCAGTTCGACCATTATGTGATATCTCAATGAAGATCAAACAGCTATTTGTTGAATTAAGTTTCTGACCAGGCATCAGCAGAATGTCAGATTCCTTTCAGAATCTTCACTATGACATGGGGCCCCAAACTATTTGATCCCACACACATTCATATGGTTTTTCCGATGTGTTAGATGTTCACACTACTAGACAAATTTTTATCTATGTATGTCAGTCCCAACTCTGTTTTTACTGCTATGTGGTATCCTTAAATATGATAAATTTGGGGGGGAATATCCAGTTGGAAACAATTGATAAAACTACCGTGGTAATCACCTTATATATTCTTGGTGTTATACATATGCTTTATCTGTAAATATTTTTTAAAGATGAACAAATAAATGTTTTTTTAAACAATGATCCTTCAAAATCACCATGCAGTATTTTAAACTACACATCATTTTAAACTCATTTACAAATTATGAGAATATCTATTTCCTCAAAATCTTTATCACACATTCTAATTATTTATATCTTTACAACCATTACTTTTTAAGTCCCATGCAATATTTCTGTAAAATCATTTTTTTCCAGCCTTCTTCTTGAATTCCTTCAATATACCTTTACAGACCATGGTTTACAGACCATTCACTGGTCCAGATTGCCTCCTGAAGATGTTTCAGTCTATCAATATCTCCCTTAAAATATATTCCCCAAAACTTATTTCAATGGTACAAGTGTGCTTTGACCTTCCATGTGTCTTTTACCCATCTTTCCTGAGTTGCTTGATCTTCATGTTTCATAAATCACTGTTCTCATTAAAAAGCTAATGAAAGACAGGAGTCCTTTGTCCCAATGAAAGCATTAATACATTCATTGTGTGCACAAACAGTTTTGTGGATCATAGAATCATTGTTAATCATTTATTAGTGCACATCAAATCACATTTATATTTTAGTGCTGATGTCATGTTGTTGACTCACATTGAGTTTGCAATCAACTAAACCTCGGGCCTTATTTGTATTAAATTCTGGGAACAACATCCTTATCAGCCTGTATTTTAATACATTTTAGTCTAGATGCTAAGCATTTCATTGTATTCTTAACACTTCATCTTTTGAGTTTCTATTCATCAGCCCACTTAGCTATTTATGAACTCTAAGTCTGTAGCTGCTAAATTTATGAATGGCTCCATTCATCTCAATAAGAATGTTTTAAATAATAATACAACGTACCTTTGTAGAGCATATCTACAGATATTCACTACTTTTTCTTTTTTCTTTTTAAAATATTATTTATTTTTATTTTTAAAATATGGATTCTTTTCTGATAAATCCTGATTACAGTTTCACCTCCCTCTGCTCATCTCAGTACCTCCTCCCCTCCCCTTCACTCTGAATCCACTCCCTCTCTGTCCCTTCTAGGAGATAACAACTAAATATGACATAATAAATATAATAATGATGATGATGATGATGATGAAACTACCACATTAAGACTAGACAACGCAATCTAACACAAGAAAAAGAGTCCCAAGCACAGGCACAAGACTCAGACACCTAGTAGTTCCCACACTTAGAAACACCATAATACTACCAAACTATCTGCAGAGGACTTGGTACAAGCCTCTGTTTGCTTCAATCTTGCTGCTTCCATCTTTGCCTTGTTCAGTTAGTTCAGGGGACCTTGTTCTTCTAGTGTCCTCCATTCCCTCTGGCTCTTACACTCTTTCCATATCCTCTTCCACAAGGTTATCTGAGCTCTGAGAGAGGGAATTAATGGAGACAGCACATTTAGAGCTGTGTGTTTCAAGCTTTGTTTTTCTGTGTAATGAGGCTCTGATTTATGAGTATAACAGAATATCATTTAGGAGTCATTTTTTTTGCTACTTTTATTTTTAAGACTAAGAATATTTGTTTTTGCTCTAGGTCTTTGGGCTACCTAGTCTTTAGTTCTTAGTCTCCCGAACAGTGTCAAATATAGGTTTCATCTTGTGGAGTAGACTTTAAGTCAAGTCAGATGCTGCTTGGCTATTCCCCTAAGTTCTGTGCCACACCATTGCCTTAGAATATTTTGTAGGGAGGACATATTGAAGGTCAAAAGTTTTCAGGATGGGTTAGAGTTTATGTTCTCTTTTGGTAGCCTACATAATCCATTCCCACATAAATGGCATTAGAATATAGGTGTGAAGGCTCTATGTAGGCTCCAGCTTGACTTCTCCATGTCAATGAGTTGTATTGGTGGTGTCCTCTGCAATGAAGCTCCACCGTCAGCTTATGGAGAACAACCCATTATCTTGGTAACAGTCTGGATTGTTTAGGGATTTCCATGAGACCCCCCC
>JADRCD010155948.1:0-10871 GCA_019843815.1 Montemys delectorum | reverse complement strand
ATGTACAATTCTAAAAATAAGTGAATTGATGGGTTTTATAGAGGAGCGAGGAACTCTCTTTGCAATATCAGGTATCAGACATATTTTTTTCCTGTTTAGTAAACAGTAAACTTTGTACCTCTATTTTTCATTCAACTATTCAGAGTTTCAGAGAATGAGCTCTACCCAACAGAACCTTGTGAGTAACAATTGGTTATATTCTGAGTTTATTCTACCAGATTTTCCTTTGAAGATAACCATGTTATTCTATGAACTCTTGTGAGGATCAACTCTATCCCACTTTTAAACTGTGTAAATTTATTCTACTTAAAACAATATAGTTCTGTAGTTTGTCCAACCCCAGATTAATCCACATATGCTTTGCCTCCAGGCACAGTGATTGTCCCAGTTAGAGTAAATCTCAGAAAATATGGTTCATTGCTTGTAGAAAATAATGTTCTTGATAGCTTTGATAAACAACCATTCTGTGAATACGATAGTAGTTGAACCGAGTATGAATTTAGATGAACAAAAGAATTCAGAGAAGATGACAAGCAAAATAATACAAAACTGCAAATCTGTCCTAGTATAAGGATGGCTGGATTTTTCATGCATGGAAAACAATAAATTTGAATTATTGTTTATGCTAGTTTGATTAGAGGTCTGTTAATTGCAACAAATACAGTGTTGCTAATAGGTAAATATCTGGCAAGCTATTGCTACCCAGCAAAAGAATAATAGACTACAGTAAAGATTAAATTAATGGCTATAATCTCTTTTTAAATGCTTATGAAAAATATGTATTTTTCTCAAAAAAAATCATGACTATATATTCCTCTCCCTCTGCTCATCCTAGTTCTTTCCTACTTCTCCTCTCCAGATATACCCCCCCCTTTCTTGTTTCTCATTGGGAAACAGGCAGGCTTCTAAAGGATAATAATAAAGATAAATAAGATAAAAACAAAAATCAACACATTGAAATTGGACAAAGCAAAGAAACAAGAAAAGAGCACAAGAAAAGGCACAAGAAGCAGTTACTCACTTGTACAAGCACTCCCCAATCCCATAAAGAGACTACACTGGGAGCTATAAGATATATATATATATATATATATATATATATATATATATATATATGACATATAGAGGAGAGAGAGGGGGAGAGAGTCTGTTTGTATAAATGAGATAAAAAGATAAAAATTCTTTGTATGAAAAATAGGCCTAACACAAAATTATGAGACGAAGAACCTCCAATGATCCAGGTGAGTTCATTTTTGTTGGCCGTCTACTGCTGGACATGCAGCCGACCAGTAAGAGTAGCTTGTTTTCCCCAGTGAGACTCCCTTGAAGGAAATTACATTTTCATTTGCAAGTAGTTATCAATTGAAGAGAGTTTCTGGGTTAGGGATGGAGGCATGTGTCTACTTCTCTTTTCAGCTCTAAGACCCCATCTAGTGCAGACTCTGACTTCATATGTGTATCAGCTCTGCTCTGTTTAGAATGCCTTGTTTCCTTAGTATCCTCCAGCCCCCTCCATGCCTCTTCTACTCTGTCTACCCCCTCAGCCCTGAAGGGAAGGAATTGATGGAAATAGCGCATTTAGGGCTGAGAGTTCCTAGCTTTCAATGTCTCATATGGGTCTCTTATTTGTTCGCATCTACTGCAGGAGGAAATTCTCTGATCATGAATGAACAAGGCACTGATCTATGAGCACAGCAGAATGACACTGGGAGTCATTTTTTTACGATGTTTGTTTTTATAAAACAGTAGTATTTGGTTTAACCCTAAGTTCCGTGACTATCTAGTTTCAGGTTCTTGGTCACCCAAGAAGTGCTGGGTATGAGTTCCATCTCATGGAGTGGGCTTACAGTGAGGCATGGGGTTAGAGGAGAGAAGGGAGAGGTAAAGACTTGCAGTTAGACTATATGCATTCCTGGCTGAAGTGGCCTGTGGGTTAGCAGGGAAAGCCTGCTACAGCTGGGGAGTGGGATAAAATGATGAGTGTGGAAAGGAACGATCTGTGTGGTCCACCAGAGATGGGGCAGGGATGGATGGGAGTCCACAGTTGGAGTCTGCTACAGAGCTGAGGGTGGCACTAGGGGATTTTATTTGGAAGAGAGGGGGAGAGGTGAAGATTTTCAGTTGGCTTGTTTCCTTGGTATATGCATCTGGAGTGGTCCCAGGTATTAGACACTGGTATCAGATACAGGTATTAGATATTAATACCCAGCAGGTCCCCTCTTGGTATTAGAGAATGGGGCAATGGAAAGAGTGGAGGGAAGGAAAGTTGGAGAAGGACCCTTGTCCTACAATATGTGCAAAAACTAACTTGAAGTCAACTGTGGTCTGAAGCTCCAGAACCACAGAACTCCAGGAAGAATCAAAGAGGAAAGGCTGCTTGATATTAATCAACACCACGGCAGTTTTCAGAGGAATTCAAAGGCATCAGTAACAAAGGTGAGACAAACAGGTAAGTCTACATCATGCTCAATGTCTGCTGTAAAACAGAGAAAATGCCTGGAAAAATTAAAAGGCAGTATATGAAATTAGAGCAAGTATTTTCAACCCATAGATTTGATAAGGTATTAACACGCTAAACTGATATAAAAGTTGCACAACTCAATACAAAATAATAACACTAATAATAATAATAATTTTAAAAATGAATTTATAAAGTATGTAGAGCATTCAGATAAAATGTAAACAGTCAACTTATCAGAGAAATGGGCCTCCAAGATGCTCAAGAGCAAAGGTGCTTGTGAAAAGGGCGACCTGAGTTCGACCCTTGAGATACATATAATAGAAGAGAACTGACTGACAACCATAAGTTGTCCTCTGATCTCCACACATGCACTGTGGCACACATGCCCAAACACATATGCATATGTGATAAATAAATATTAAATTTTTATGTAAAAATAATAAAAGTAAATCTTTCACATAATCTGCCAGTCCCTTAGAATACTTTAATTTCTATGTTGCCATACAAAGTAGTGTGTTTTGTGATAACATAGTCATTTACTACCAGTACTTTTACATTTATTTTATTTTATTTTTGAGAATTTCATACATGAATATTGTATATATATTACCTCCACTTTTCTAACTTTTCCCATGTTCCTCCTACTCTCTCTCAAGCTCATTAACTCTTTAGTTATTATTATTACAAATATACAATACCCCGCTGAGTCTATTTAGCGTTTCTCATGTGTTTATGTGTTTAAAACTGGCCCCTTGGGATTAGATAACCTATTAGAGCGGGCTCTTCCCTGGAGAACACATAGCATTCCTCTTTCAGCATCTATTAACTGCCTATAACTCTTCATTCTAGGGTAAGAACTTGTAAAAAATTCTTTCCAGATTAAGAGCTGTCAAGTGCTGTTGTCATTGTGCTGGTCTTGTTGGGGTGACCATATAGTGGTGATTTCCTGAGGGCAGCTCCTTGATACCTTCAGAAGACATTGTCTCATAGCAAAAGTCTTGGTCCTCTGGCTCTCACTATCCTCTGGACGCTCTTCTATAATGTTCCCTGAGCCTTAGGTATCGAGATAGCATTGTAGATGAATCATTTAGGGAATGATACATCAATGTATTTCTGCAAGTGTATCCAAGTGAAATGAAATTTGCTTTCTTAAAGCGATAAGTGATTCTCCTGTTTGTTGAAGCATAATTTCCAACAGAAAACTATGGAAATAATCTAAGTGTATATTGACAATTTAAAAATGCAGCATGCATAGGAATATTATTCAGTCATAAGAGCAAGGGAAGTCTGCCATTTAGTCCAGTAAACCTGAAGCTGGATGTCCAAAATGCCATCTGAAATAAGTCTGACAGAAAAAAAAAAAAAACCTATTGCAGATATTTTACCCTCATGTGTAGAATCTGAAAAACACAAACAAACACAGAAACAAACAGATTAAAAACAAACAAACACTTACAAAAAAAACCCACAAAGTCCTATAGGCAAAAAGAGGAATATTGGTTGCCAATAGCTAGATTGTAGAGAAATGTGAAATATTGCCAAAGACTATAAATTTTCAAGAGGAGTAATTCCTGGATATTTATTGTATATCAGGTGACTATAGTTACTAATACACACACACAAACACACACACACACACACGCACACACACATACAATAGCTGAGTAGAAAGTTAATTCACCTGTGCCTATTATTACAAAATAAATAAGTACATTAGTTAATGTTCTATTGCTGTGATAAATACCATGGCTTTGGTAACGTATTTAAGGAAGGATTTATTTGGGCTTAAAGTTTCACAGGGTAAGAGACCTTCACCGTCAAGTCAGGCAAGCACAAGAGTAGGCAGGCATGGTGACTGGAGCAACAAGCTGAAAGCTCACATCGTAAATTGCAAGCGCAAAGCAGAGAGAGAGAGAGAGAGAGAGAGAGAGAGAGAGAGAGAGAGAGAGAGAAAGAGAGAGAGAGAGAGAGAGAGAGAGAGAGAGAGAGAGACTAAATCTAGCCCAGTCTTTAAACTTTAAAAGCTTGCTGCCAGTAACACACTTCCTCCAAGATGACTCTTCCTCACTGTCCCCAAACAGTGCCTCCAACTGGGTACCAAGTATTCAAATATGCAAGAATATGGATTCCATCTCATTCAAACCACAATAAGCATATTAAATATTTATGTTGTGTACTTCTATACATGTGTGATAGGAGGTCAATTAGGTATTTTTAATCAAGAGGAATATCAAGGAAAAATAAACAGTTAATGAAAATCAAGCATGCTTGATATGGAGTATATGCAGTAGTCAAGTCAACTGTATTTTATAAATGCTTGATACTAAGTTTGAAGAATATGCCCAGAAAGGTGAATGAATCATTTTGGACATTACTTGATTTAAAATTTTCAATCTACTAACCAGTTTCTCTACTACATAAAATATCTAACCTTGTTTATTCAAGCTGAGACTTTGAAAGTTCTTAGCATACAAAACTACAATCTTTGATGGGCAAGATAGAAGCTATTATTTGACGTTAAACAACTCAGCACTCGTTAGTTTTATCAGACTCTCTCTCACAGAGATAAGAACCCGAAGGAAACAGGAATACAAACTTTATCTGCTAGAGGAAGAGCAAGGAAGAAAGTGTTCTGGGACACCAGAACTTACAAAGGAAGCAGATATGAATAGAAGCAGATAATGAGCACAGACAGAGGTGAGGAGAGGTAATAAAGAAAAGATATCCTGTCCAACTTCAGCTCTTGCCACTTGCCACTTGCCAGTGCGAGTCCTGGGTTGAGAGTGCTGACGCATTATGCCTTCACTCTTTGGACTACTTATTTACAGGAGTATGAACTCAGACACCAACAATTGGCAAGGCAATAAGAACACGTTCTAGAACTAGCAGTAAGTTCATGCCTGAAGCTTGCCACAAACAACCTGAAGAGACACCACGTCCTAAAGCTCCCCTCCCTACTTCCTTTCCTTGCCCCACCCTACCATGCCAGTTATTGATTCTCTTGGCAATTTATCTTTACAAGATGTGCACATGACTTCTCTGCTGCGTTTTCCATCCAGTTTGGAAATTAATCAGTTCTATGTAATTCCCTACTTGTGTCACCAGAAGCCATGACTCAGTACTAGGAACTCATTTAGACATAACCGAAGCTCTTTCCAATTGTAGTTAATAATTTTACTTTCTCAAGATCTGTTGTCCCTTGTTACCTTTTTATTTCTAGCACAAATGAATTTAATTTTTGGATAAATTTCTAGATATTCCTCTGTACTTTGAAAGAAAATCTTCATAAAAGGTACTTTAAGAAAACTATTTTTCCCTAGGATAAAATATTAAAAATAAATATTTGTGGCTGGATGTGTAGCTCAGTTGGTGAAGTGCTTTCCCAGTATCCATGAAGTTAAACCTCTCCTGCCCTTCAAGTAGTACATAAATCAGTGGTGACTCACTTTTTCAGTCCCAGTATTTGGGAAGTAAATATAGAAGAGTGAGAAATTCAAACATATCCTCAATTGCCTATAGCTCTTTATATAATGTTGAAGCCACCTGAGTTTTTTCCACATCCACATTAGCATGTCTATTGTGGTTGTCCTTGTTCAGCTCAATTAAAAAAAAAATCCTGAAATATAGAAGGAGTTCCAGGTCATCCTGGGATATAAGGGCATATGAAAAACTATCTTTAAAAGGAAGTAATTATTTTCATTTTCTTCTAAGCCCAAAACAGAAAGAAATGGAAGAGATAAAACATTAAAGCTAACATAATGTTATATTAATCTAAAGGTTTATTTTCAAAAGACAACTTAAGAAAATACTTTGGAGGAGTAAAATTATAGTATTGAGGAAAAATGATGCTGTGTAAAATTGTTAGGAATAAAAAGTCTTCCTTTAAAGGTCTAGTTTAATGGGTTGGTTCTAGAGAGACCACGAGAACCTCATTTGAACCACAGGAGCCATTTGCCAGCACAGTAAGCTGAAATGCTTCTACTTTTGAAACACTGACCTTCTCTCTTTACTTTGTTTAATCAGAAAATAGTTTATGCTGCACTGTTGAGGCTTCTAGTTTTCAAGTCATCTCTGCCAGCAGTCTGACCTCTGGGGTTGTGGCCAAAGTAGACGAAACATGGTAAAATATCAAAATTTCTGAAGCCATAACAGCTAAAAAACGGCTGCATTTTCCTCATTATTCACTCCACATCCCTGTTTTTAACCTACAAATTAGAAATACAATTCAGGAAAAAAATCTTTGAGTTTCTGAATCAAATGGAGTAGAACATAAAATCCTAGACCCAGAAAACAAAAGTTCATTTACAGAGCTATGAAAGATATTCATAATTATGATGGCAAAAAATAAAATAAAATTTATACCAGGAAGTTGTCTTTCACATTCTCTGTTGCAAGTCTCCCCATGTCCCATCACTAGTTGGTAAGCATGTGGCATCTCCTAAGCAAGAACTCTGAATCTATTTGGAGAACACAGGTGAAACCTTTACAGAATGAGCCTGAGATGGTAGAAATAGGCAAAATGCAGAGCTTACTTTTCTTTCTCTCAAAAACTCTCTACTTCCAAACAGATGATTGGGTTGTGTAAGCATCCACACTGCAATGCAGGAATTGTTGAAGACATAAAGGAACAAAATTTTTAACCTGTAACATAATGGTAAGTTTTCAAAAGTAATAGAAGAGTAATTATAGAAGCCATAGACTCTTGGTGAAAAGAAATACTGAATATCATCATATTTCTTTTTCTTTGTGGTCTACTATGGCTTGCAAGAAAATTTTATTCTGTTTCTAGTTGTACAGGGAGTGTCAATAATAGCAGGAAAAGAACAACCCTGTAGAAGTTGAGAACAGGTTTACTACAACTAGTTGGATCTCAGATCATTTTTTTCTTTTTTGTTTTTGTATATTTTTTATTGGATATCTTGTTTTTTGTTTTTTTATTAGATTTTTTAATTACATGTCATATGATATCTTCTTTCCCAGTTTCCCCTCCGAAAAAAATAAAAAATAAAATAAAATAAAACTAAATAAAAACAGAAAAACAAGAAAAAAACCCTGTTCCCTCCCCCATCCCCTTGCTCACCAACCCACCCTCTCCTGCTTCCTGGCCCTGGCATTCCCGTACACTGGGGCATAGAACCTTCACAGGGCCAAGGGCTTCTCCTGCCCGTGAGGACCAACTAGGCCGTCCTATGCTATACATATGTTGCTGGAGCCATGAGTCCCACCATGTGTACTCTTTGGGTGGTAGTTTAGTCCCTGGGAGCTCTGAGGGTACTAGTTAGTGCATGGATTGGCAGGATTAATATAGTAAAATTGGCCATCTTGCTGAAAGCAATCTATAGATTCAATGCAATCCCTATCAAAATTCCAACTCAGTTCTTCACAAACTTAGAAAGAGAAATTTGCAAATTCAACTGGAATAACAAAAAACCTAAGATAGCAAAAAATATTCTCAACAATAAAGGATGGAATCACCATCCTGGACCTTAAGCTGTACTACAGAGCAATTGTGATAAAAACTTCATGGTATTGGTACAATGACAGGCAGGTGGATCAATGGAATAAAACTGAAAACCCAGAAATGAATCCACACAGCTATGATCACTTGATCTTTGACAAAGGAACTAAAACCATACAGTGGAAAAAAAGACAGCCTTTTCAATAAATGGTGCTGGCTCAACTGGCAGTTAGCATGTAGAAGAATGCAAATTGATCCATTCCTATCTCCTTGTACAAAGCTCAAGTCCAAGTGGTTCAAGGACCTCCACATAAAACCAGATACACTGAAACTAATAGAAAAGAAAGTGGGGAAGAACCTCGAGCACATGAGTACAGGAGAAAATTTCCTGAACAGAACACCAATAGCTTATGCTCTAAGATCAAGAATGGACAAATGGGACCTCATAAAGTTGCAAAGCTTCTGTAAGGCAAAAGACACTGTCAATAGGACAAAATGGCAACCAACAAATTGGGAAAATATCTTTACTAATCCTATATCTGATAGAGGGCTAACAAAGAATTCTCAACCCTATATGTGATAGAGGGCTAATATCCAATACACACAAAGAACTCAAGAAGTTAGACTCCAGAAAACCAAATAACCCTATTAAAAACTGGGGTACAGAGATAAACAAAGAATTCTCAACTGAGGAATACTAAATGGCTGAGAAGCACCTAAAGAAATGTTCAAAATCCTTAGTCATCAGGGAAATGCAAATCAAAACAACCCTGAAATTCTACCTCAAACCAGTAAGAATGGCTAGGAGAAAAAACTCAGGTGACAACAGATCCTGGAGAGGATGTGAAGAAAGAGGAACACTTCTTCATTGCTGGTAGAATTGCAAGCTGGTACAACCACTCTGGAAGTCAATTTGGCAGTTCTTCTGGAAACTGGACATAGTTCTACCAGAGGAACCAGTTATATCACTCCTGGGCATATACCCAGAAGGTGCTCCAACATGTAATAAGGACACATGCTCCACTATGTTCACAGCAGCCTTATTTATAATAGCCAGAACCTGGAAACAGCCCAGATATCCCTCAACAGAAGAATGGATACAGAAAATGTGGTACATCTACACAATGGAGTACTACTCAGCTATTAAAAACAAGGAATTTATAAAATTCTTAAGGAAATGTATGCATCTGGAGAATATCATCCTGAGTGAGGTAACCCAATCACAAAAGAACACATGGTATGAATTCTCTGATAAGTGATTATTAGTCCAGAAGATGGGAATACACAAAGTACAATCTACAAACCACAAGAAACTCAAGAAGAAGGAAGACCAAAGTGTGGAACTTCATTCCTTCTTAAAAGGGAAAACAAAATACCAATCTAAGGAGTTGCAGAGACTAACTATGGAGCAGAGACTGAGAGAAGGACAATACAGAGACTGCTCCACCTGGGTTCCTTCCCATATTCAATCATCAAACCCAGACACTATTGTAGATGCCAGCAAGTGCTGGCTGACAGGACCCTGATATAGCTGTCTCCTGAGAGTCTCTGACAGTACCTGACTAATACAGAAGTAGAGGCTCACAGCCATTCATTGAACTGAGTACAGGTTCCCTAATGAAGGAGCTAGAGAAAAGTTCCAAGGAGCTGAAGGGTTTGGAATCATCATATTTCTTAAACTCACCTTTTTCAACAAAAAGACTCAAGGTATTTTGTTAGTACATCATTATACTTACTTTCTAATAGCCCTAACAGTAGACAATAAGGCTTAAAGATATAACTGTTATGATTTATGTGTATGTAGCTGTGCCTGTGCGAATGTGTGTGCACAGATGCCTATGGAGATCAGAAAAGGGCATTGAATCTCTTGGAGCTGGAATGACAAGTGGTTATGAGCCACCAGATACAGTTCTAGGAACCAACTGGGTTCGTGGAAGACTAACAGGTCTTGACTGCTGAACCATCGCTTCAGCTCAGACAACACTTTTAAGTTGTAAAAATACATGGAACGTATTTGTTGCTCAATTACAAGCCTCATACATGGAGTATAAGACACGGGCATGTAAAAATACAGGCATTGTCTATGGTATTTTTACCTTGCAATATACACTAGCTCTTGGTGAGATGAAGTTTGACCTTAACTTTCTATGCCCACCCGCCTTCCTTCTGAGATATTCTCCAAAAACTGACCAAATTTTTTTGGATGGTGGAAAATTTACTGGCTTAGGGAAATATTTTTTAAAACAAATAGCTTCAAATTTCTATTCTGAAAATAAAAAGGATAAGAGCTTGGGTTTGAAATATCTTGCTTTTAAAGTATTTGTGTACAGTATTGTTTTGTTTTATTTGTTTTTAACAACAGATTGTCTAATAATCCCATGACATACTTAGAGCTACTTGACTCACTAATGACTGGGGCTGGAACATAAGCCTCCCATATAAGATAAGTGCACTCCACTGGGTTGATAGACTGGTCAGCTCCTGAGGACTCCACCTCAATATCCCAGGGCTGGTAGACAAAAGCAGGAGGTCATGCCACTCTAGGTAGCTTTCCCCATAGGCATGAGCTCTGTTCCTTTCTGACAGAGTCAATTTTGATTTTTAAAGAAAGCCCTATATTTTACCCTCACCTGGGGGAAGAGCTATCGACTTCAGGTCTCATAGGAGGTTAGGTCCGTTGCCTAGACAGACTTTGCCAAGCCCTGGTTATGTTTTCCCAGATGCAGCTAAAAAGGATCTCATCAGCATCTCAGGCAAGAAGGCAGGCTTGAGTGGCAATGAATATAGCTCTACTTACTGGAAATCACTGCTGTAGTTGGAGGTGATGGCATGCCTCTAGGCCCAGCACTCGGAGGCGAGAGCATCAGAAGTATAATGGCAGACTCAGCTACATAGTGAGTCCCAGAGCAGCATTAGAATGCATGAGACTCTTTTCCTGAATGAATGAATGAA
>JADRCD010155945.1:0-15129 GCA_019843815.1 Montemys delectorum | reverse complement strand
CCAAACCTAAGGATAATAGGTATAGAAGAGAGTGAAGACTTCCAATGTAATGGGCCAGTAAATATCTTTAAGAAAATTGTAGAAGAAAACTTCCCTAACCTAAAGAAAGAGATGCCCATGAAATTCATTATTTTTAATAGCTGAGTAGTACTCCATTGTGTAGATGTACCACATTTTCTGTATCTATTCCTCTGTTGGGGGACATCTTGGTTGTTTCCAGTTCCTGGCTATTATAAATAAGGCTGCTATGAACATAGTGGAGCATGTGTCCTTATTACATGTTGGAGCATCTTCTGTGTATATGCACAAGAGTGGTATAGCTGGGTCTTCTGGTAGAACTATGTCCAATTTCCGGAGGAACCGCCAAACTGATTTCCAGAGTGGTTGTACCAGCTTGCAATCCCACCAGCAGTGGAGGAGTGTTCCTCTTTCTCCACAACCTCTCCAGCATCTGCTGTCACCTGAGTTTTTTGATCTTAGCCATTCTGACTGGTGTGAGGTGGAATCTCAGGGTTGTTTTGATTTGCATTTCCCTGATGACTAAGGATGTTGAACATTTCTTTAGGTGCTTCTCAGCCATTCTGTTTTTGTCAGTTGAGAATTCTTTGTTTAGCTCTGTACCCCATTTTTAATAGGGTTATTTGGTTCTCTGGAGTCTAACTTCTTGAGTTCTTTGTATATATTAGATATTAGCCCTCTATCAGATGTAGGATTGGTAAAGATTTTTTTCCCAATCTTGTTGGTTGACATTTTGTCCTATTGACAGTGTCCTTTGCCTTACAGAAGCTTTACAATTTTATGAAGTCTCATTTCATTCTATGAAGCCACAATTACCTTTATACCTAAACCACACAAAGACCTAACAAAGAAAGAAAACTTCAGATTTATTTGAAAGCAATGTTACAAAAATTTTTTACTTTACATGTAAATGTGTGCTTCATAAATTTGGGACAAAGGGAGAAAAAATATTGTCCAAATATATTGTGAAAAAGACCTTTCAAAGCCAAATAGATTAATAAAATAGTAATAACAATTAATAATAATACAGGATTATGATTTCTCTGTAAATGAACGAAAAATAATGTGCAATTTCAGTATGTTTTAAAATACATTTGTATTATTATACACATCGATTTACACACACACACACACACACACACACATATATATGTATACTCACATATATAACACTTTATAATAAGAACCGAATATTGGGAATATTTAATCCCTTTCCATTTAGCAGTTTGAAATACAGCAGTTAGTTATATATCATGCTGTGCAATTAATTACTACAAAGTTATCCTTCTTGTCTAACTGCAACTTTGTGTACTTCGGTCAGCACTTCCTCTTTTGTCTTGACTCCCGCTGTGGATTGCAGATACTCTTCCCAGAGAATGGCACTATTAGGAGGTTGAAGCAGTTGCAGGCTTGTTGGAGGAAGCCTGTCACTCTGGGAGTGGGCTCTGAGAGGAGCCTCCTCCTAACTGTCCTGGAGACAGTCTTCTGGTTCTTTTCAGGACAAGATGTAGAACTTTCAGCTCCTTCTCCAGTGCCATGCCTGCTGGGACACTGCCTTGCTTCCTGCCCCGATGCTAATGGACTAATCCTCTGAATCTGTAATGTTGTCCTTAATAAGAGTTGCCTTGGTCATGGTGTCTCCTCACAGCAATGGAAACCCTAACTAAGATCATACTTTTCTCAGCTTTAGGTACAGTTCTTTTCTCTATTTCTTAGTTTAACTTTTAAAAGTTCACGTCAGATTTGTTTTCCTGTACCTGGCTTGTTTTCCCAGTATAATGTCTTTTAGAATCGTCTTTTCAGAAAATCTAAGAATCTCTTTTACTTAGTTTGAATAGCATTATGTATATTTTTCATATATCTATGTAGTTAGTAAAGACATTTGTATACAAATATATTCTAAGTTTATTTCTTAAAATTCACCTGGCTTGCTTATATTCTTCTGTGAGTAATGCTACAATCAACATTTGAAGATGCTTCTTCAACCTAATTATTTCAACTTATTTGGATTCACACACAGTATTGGTATTGCTGGGCCTTATTAAAACTCTAGTTACAATTTTTTGATAAATTTCTGAACTGGTTTTCATATTCACTATACTAATTGACTTTCCTGGTAAATATGCAACAAGTTTCCTTTCTGTCCATATTAGCCAACATGTATTATCCTTCATATTTGATTATTGTGTTCCAGCAAGCATGAGGCATTAGAGATATAAGTTAAATCTCAAAGGTACACTTACTGTTAACTTCCAGGATGTCCATGTTATACCAAAGTTTAAACTGCCTTTCATGGAGTAACACTGCAAAAGTTTTTTAATAGAAATCTTGATGTTAGAAAAATGATTCATAACTAGCTCTTCTTTCTTCATAATAAATACCAAAAGCAAGTAAAAGGACAATGTCGTTTTTCTATATTGAAATTTGAAAATGCATTATAAGGATGTGATTCATGGTTAAAAGATTTCATGCAATTGAAAAAGTCATGGGTTTGATTCCTAGCTAAAGGAAAAAAAGGAGAGTAGAGAATGGAGAGAGACTTTTATTCCTTCTTCACATCATTTTAATTAATCATTAATCTGAAAATATAATATATGATCTTATCAATTCAAAAGCCATCCACAAAAGAAAAGTAGACATTGCATGCTCACTTAGAGAAACAAGCTAGTGAGCATTCTCTAGGAGCTCTCATAACAGTGCCTGTTTTGTGACTCACTCTACAGTTCAGGCGAGATCTGAACTCACCTAAGTGGTGATGTAACAGGCATGAGTCAATATTCATGCCCTCTTCATTCTAACAGACAGTTGACTTGGTAAAAGATAAGTGCTAAGAGGAAACCTCACAAGTTTCCTGACAAAGGAGTATCCAAACTCTCCCACAACATGGACCACCATCTTTGCATTGCAGAAGAATTTTAATCCAGCAGCAGGGATGCTCTGGCAAGGGATCACAATCCAAAGACCTTCTAGGTCTGTGATCCAGCTGGAATGCAGACCTGTTGTGCATTAAGGTATGATCTGGCTGGAATACACACCTGTAACACCTGTGCATACCTCTAAATCCAAACAATGTAGGTAAGTTTACTTTGTAGAAGCACCCATGTTTGAAAGTGACAAATTGGAGAAAGATTTGACAGCATGAGTCAGAGTTGGGATATGCCTAACTCACATAAGAACATAAAGGAAAGAGAGGCAAGGCAATTTAAGAGATTAGCACAGAGAAAAAGAGAGTAAGAGAAAGAATGATAGAGAGAGAGAGAGGGAGGGGGAAGGAAACAGAGGGAGAGAGAGGAAGTGAGAGAGAGAGGAAGGAGAGAGAGGGAGGGTGGAGGGAGGGAGAGAAAAGGCAGTTTTTCTGGCAGAGATTTCTAAATTTTGTTTTGTTTTGTTTTGTTTTTTTAAAGACACAGTTTCCAAGTGAAAACCAAAGGAGTCAAAGAGGAGAACTATTAAGAAATTAGGATAGATAACTAGAGTTAGTCTGAGGCCAAGGAGGGTCATTCAGTCAGAAGCAGAGAGCGAAGCCAGTTTTTTTTCCCTTTTTTTTATTGGATATTTTATTTATTTACATTTCAACTGTTATCCCCTATCCTAGTTTCCCCTTCACAAACCCCCTATCCCATCCTCCCTCTTCCTGCTTCTATGAGGGTGCTCTCCTACCCATCCACCCACTCCTACCTCACTGCCCTGGCATTCCCTTTCACAGGACCAAGGGCCTCTCCTCCTGTTGATGCCAGAAAAGGCCATCATCTGTTACATATGCAGCTGGAGCCATGCAAACCCCTTCAGCTCCTTCAGTCCTTTCCCTAACATCTCCATTGGAGTCCCCATGCCAAGTCCAGTGTTTGGCTGCCAGCATCCAGTTTTAATCAGTAAGTTTGGAAAGGAGTTTGGGCCGGAATCAGTGAATTGAACCAGACAGTCAAAGTTCAGAAAGATCTAAAAAGAGTGAGTTTAGTCAACAGTAAGCTTCTAAGACATGTACATCTATGTAATAGAACATACTTTTACATTGCATAATCCACTTTAAAAAAACCTGAAATGTGTTGTCACAAGCTTTCACATAGTTCAGATTCTCAAACTCTCTGCTTTCTTGTATTTTCAGGGACAAAACTTATAGTTTTGTTTTCTGAACACTGTTTTGTTTTCAGTTAAAAACAAGTAATTTATATATAACATTCCTTCCAAGTTATTCAATGTTATTATATTTTCTGTGGCTGAAATCCATTTAGGTTAGTCCCTAGGTGATACCTCAAAGGAATACTTTCAAGTTCTGTATACAGGAATGGCATGATGAAAAGTCATATGTGGACTAAGATATAAAGATCTCAAATTATCCATATCTTTTATTGCAACTAGAAAAGGAACAATAGCTATTAGTTTTGTTTACTGTCTGTAGACTACTGTACTAACATGATGATTTGTACAGTGTCAGAATTCAGGAAATTTATCTGACTTCAACGATGGAAAGAACTGGCTAACTTCTATTTCACAATGCCTGATTTAGAATGCAGATGTTTCCACCTCTGATGTTCAGTGGTCTGGGTAAACATCTTAATGAGACCCAGCTGTACAAGCTCAACTCAGGTAGATTACACTTTTATGATCTTGTGGAGTTAAAAAAACGTAATTGTGTTTTTGTCATAATGCCTTTTGTAGATAACATTAAAACACCAAGCCAAAAATGAAAGTTAAGATTTTACTCCTTTGTAGACTGGCAATAGGAACAAAATCTATTGCCAATTTGCATGAACAATTGTTTTCTTGTTGAAGAAGAGATTGGTAACAGCATTTAACTGACTGAATTTTGTTACATGAGAAAGAGAAAGGACTTATTTTCTGTACTTGGCTATTTTCCATGCAAGAGGGTGTGTTTTTTAAAACACATTCTTGGCCTTCATCACAAAACCACAGATAGCTATAATTTGGGTAACTTTAACAGATAATTTATGACTTTTGCACTCAGTTTAATAGCCCATAAAAAAAAAAACCTCAAAATAGCAGTGTGAGCACTTTGCTTCAGCAGTCAAAAGATTCCAGGGGCTGAGAGCAGACTAACTTCCATGTGACGAGTAAGGTCTGAATTGCACCAAGAAATTGGTTACATAACACAAATATTAGGTGTTTTGAATCTATACCTTGGTGATATCATTTCTGCTCTGTATATCTAAGAAAAGGATTTGTATGGTTTCGGTTTATTTCCCTAAAATATTCAAAATCGGATGCTGCAAATTATTGTCAGAGAACCAGTGTTAACCTGTTCGTGACAATTTACTACACCTAAAATTCCAGCTGTTACAACTGAGTCATAAATATTTTTGTCCCTCCTCCCTGGCCTTTAAACAGTTAACAGCACCTGCTGCCTTTGGTGATGAAACTCCACAGGAAATGAATACCAAAGGTACAAGATGAAAGAGAAAGTAATTTTCTGGGAGGGGAGGCAGAGTAATGTTGCATTGGGAGGTGAAAGGGTGAAAGAGGCCAAAAGACTTGTTAGGAATTACTTATGGAGCAGAGATTGAGGCTAAGAACTTGGGGGAATAAGAGCATGTAGGAGAGGAACATCAACAACAACAAATCCTGGTCATAGAGAAAAACCAAAACGACAAGGAGTGAAATGTCCATGGAGAATACTGAGAAAGTGAGGCGCTGGGAAAAGGATGAAGAAATCACAGCTATAAGTACTCTGTATGTTTGGTGGGCTAAAATAGCAAACAAAGGAGCTGGAGAATGGCTTAGCAGTGATGGGCACTGGCTGTTCTTCCAGAGGTCCTGAGTTCAATTCTCAGCAAACATATGGTGGCTCACAACCATCTGTGATGGTGTCACATGACGTCTTCTGGTGTGTGTGTGAAGAAGGTGTCAGTGTACTCACATAAATAAAATAATAATCAAATAAATCTTTAAAAAATTAGCAAATACTCTAGATTTTTTATTTGCCACATGCCACTAGTTATGAACATCAGAAAACAAAATATATAAATACGATGAAAAAATTAGAAACAACAGCATTTACTGCAGGATGATTTGGAAAGGAGAGATACATTGAGGGATAGTATGGATAATAAACAAAAATCAACCCCAGGAAAAAGCATAACAATTATTTATTAGATACTAAATGCTAATCTCTGAAAATGTGTATACTAGTAACATTATACAGGCTGAGCAAATTGTATGTGCAAATATATTTGTGTGTACATATACCTATATACACGTAACAAAAATTAGTGACAAAGAATGCAATTAATTTGAAAGAAAACAAAGTGGGGATACATGTTGCCATCAGGCTTATGAGTGGCCATGAGACTCCAGATGGGCATTTCTCAGAGCATGGCAAGTGGAGACGTCCAAAGAACACTGGTCTCTGAACAATAACCACATATACACACACATAGATCTATAAACACACAAAATTCCTGATATGATACTCCCCAAATTTTTCCATACCTGACTCTTGTTTTGCTTCATTTCTACTTATATTGAGTGTGAAGAGCTTTTCTTTAGTTTGTATACATTTTGTTCCTTTGTTTGTTTGATACATTCATGATAGTCTGAATTCATAGCTTGCCGTGAGTGGGTGTGTGGTTACATGGTAGTCAGAAAGGTCTTGTTTCTGGCTCTCAGGCATACATGTGCTCATTTCCCTGAAAATCCTCAAAACATACCTTCCCACTAAGTTGGAGTACACATCTGTGTCATAGTGTATCATGCTCACTTTTGGAGGCTACATTTATTGAGTTAATGACATTTGCTCTTCTTTTGTATAATCTTGGAATTACTCTATTTAGAAATACTTCTTAGCATTTCTAACCAGCAAATTAGTAAAGTGCTATACTTGTGCTTCATAAAATTATTAATAGAGAAACCTTTTGTTGTTCTACCTAACTCTCCAGATACCCACAATATGCACAAGAACACATCTTCTATTTAGTATAAATTTGAGACTTACACATTTGAAGATGCATAACACATATGAATTAAGAGCCATGTCATTACCTAATGATATTAAATTAACATTACTAACTAGTTAATAAGCAAAGAAGACATGAACCCCCATAAGCAAAACTAATTATATTTGCCCTTAGTTGGAAATGTTCAACTTCGAACAACACTCATGATTTCTTTACCACTTCAACTATCGTTGTCTATCTAACTACTGTATTTATGACTTATCCCCAGTATATAAATGTCTTTGTTTCATGAAACTTTAGAAGTAGTTTTTAGAGTAAGCAAGTTATCTCAGTGGTTAAGAGTGTGTATCAATCTGCTGAAGACTAGAGTTTCATTTGCAACATCCTGTTAGATCTGTTAGATGGCTCACAATCACCTGTAAGTCACTCTCACCTGTAAATGCAGATCCAGACAATCTACTATCTTTGATCTCCATGTGTTCTACTATCTCATGCAAAGATACACACACACACACACACACACACACACACACACACATACAGTAAAAGTCAATATAAAATAATAGCTTTTATATATTATACTAATAAGTGTCACCCTAATAAGTTATTAGGAATATTCTTGTTTTGTCAAAATAAAAAGCAGGTTCTTTTCTTTCAACTGAAAATTTGCTATACATAAAAGCAGACTGGGAAGCAACTGATCAACATGCTTTTGGTTTAGAAATACAATCACCTTCTCTGGCTTCATTGATATTTATTATGAAGTTGGCTCCACATTATTAGGATACTTAGGACTACTATGTTCAAAACATATTTACTGCAGTACAGAACTATGAAGCAATTTCTGTAGCTTCAAGATAACTCATTCAGGTAATTTGCTAAGTTTTTTGTGCCTTCCTATTTTTCTAATTAATATGCTTGCTATCATTACTGAGAAAGATAAACTAAGGGTTAAAGTGTTCACCAAAAGCATATTGTATTAGTATATAAGATGGTGAAACTTCTCAAATTAGGCAATGCTTTTCCCATAAATAATTTCTAAACACTCAGTAGGATTCTAGTGATTATGATTGAATTGAAATCACATGCAATTTAACTCACATTCCATAATTGCAGTATTAAGTATATTTCATAGACACGCAGGTATAAGTAGGGACTAGTACCATCCTTTTATATACTGCTTATACCATCCTTTAATATACTTTAATCAACTGCTACCTTAAATATCTCTCTATTTTTAATGAGTGTCTTTCTAAACAAAGAGAAATATAAGCAAACTATTTCTATCTATTTTAGAAAACTCACACACTATAGATTATCACAGAGAAGTAAAGTCATCTATAATCAGTTGCGTCAGCAATGATGAATACAGTTGGCTTCAAATATGTCTGTCTCTTTTTACTGTGATTTACCTCCGTTCCCATAACTCTTGACCCCATGCATTTGCCTCTTGGATAGTCAGACACTCTGAGGCTATTTACAACCTTGAAGTCTCCAAGACTGTCATGTTCTTTTCTTGCCATCCCTTCAGAACACCAGAGTGTGCTTGCTAGCCACTTTCACCTCTTGGTTCTCAAAAGGCTGCTATTCAACAACACCCTAACCCTGCTTGCTGCAATCTCCCTCCCACCTATTTTGCAAATCATTTCCCATAAATCTAAAAACTGTTTCATAATATTCTACAACTTGTTCCAATGTCGGGTTTAAACTTACAGCTTTGTTCTATGAATACTTTATTTTTTACATTCCATCTTTAAAATTTATAAATTATAAATTTTATAAGGAAATTTAAAGTTATTTTATCAAGGTTAGAATCAAATATGCTGAAAAAAGCTGACAATACACAGATTGGAGGGAAAGAAAACGTATAAGTTGACATAAATAGGCACAGGGACCTTATAGATTATAGATGAAGACGAGAGACTAGGATAAGATGGTTTCTGAGCTCTAGATGTTCTGTTTGATTTTGAGTCTCTCCTGTGATGTGAATCTAATTTTCTTTGGTTAATTTAATTTTAGTCAAAAGATCGAAGTCATTGTATTCCTCTTTGGTGCATTTAATCTTCATAAAAATGAAGTGAATTTATAGAAGGCATTTTCTGTATTTCCAGCTCTAAAGAAGAGATAAATCTGGTATCCTTGAACCTGCATCACAACCTCAGTGTGTCAAAGCACTACACTTCCTGGAATCACTGGATATTACTCTATAGTTATCATTTTTCTTCTTTCTTCTTTTCTTTTGTATATATATTTGTTTAGGGAAGAATATGATACTGTCAAGGAAGTCTTGCCTATTCCTTAAATTTCTGTGTTCCACTTTTGAATATTTATTTTCCATTTAATTATAAAACATATTTAACCCAGTTGTTCTTTATAAGGACACTGAGCATCATTAAAAACAGTCCATGTTATTAAGAATGGGGAAAGTCTGTGAAAGAAGTTATCATGTGGAATGTTATAAGTATGGACCAAAGAGATCACTGAATAAAGTAGTTGCCATGTTGTAACAGGATTTTCCCTGCCTAATTACATTAAATATTAGTACAGCAGGAGGCCTGTGATTGGACAGGGAAAAGAGAGGCAGAGCTAAGAGTTGCAGATGCAGATAGCATCTGACAAGGAGAGAGGAAACTAAGATAGACAGGAAGAACCTGAACCAGAGTGGCTTTAAAAAGTCACATGTAGTTATGATATCATAAAGGTTAGAATAATTGGGATTATTTGTCTAATCTGGTGGGAAGCTTTTATCATTATTGATTCTAAAATAATTGTATTGGCATCTTGTGAACTGAGAATTTATTGATATATAAATCTGACTTGTTAATTAGAAGCTTCTAGAGTTTTGATTTACTGGGCTACTGAAATGTGGGACCATTGACTACAGGAGTTTATGGCAGAGAAGGAACTAGCAACTCCAGAGACAAGCCAACTGGTGCTGGGAAAACAGCGATCGGTCACTTTGGGGGGATTGGGGGTTTGCTAGAGACAGAGCCAGCAGAACTGCTGCAGAGAGTTGCCAACAGTAGGACAGGAAGCCTGCTAGTCATTTTTAATATTTCCTGCAACACCATATAAGCATAAATAGCAGAATTTGGACCCATAGCTCTGACTTAAAAGTACACCAGATCAAAGGCCTGCCAATAATCCCAGCATTAGAAAGGCAGACACCAAGAGAAAGGTGACCAGTGACACTAGACATAATTTTCTACCTCTAGGTTTAATGAGACAGCTAACCTCAATAAATGAATTGTAGGTTGATCCTCAGGTCTGGTCTTATACATACAGATGCACAGACAAGAATACACAGACACACCCAGAGACACAGACATATATAAGAACACACAGGCACACACACACACACACACACACACACACACACACACACACACACACATACACTGAATGCAAGCCAGTTCATGCATGTGCACCCATATATAAGCAAATCTGAATACACACATATATATTCAAAAAACATGCTATACAGTAATAGCCAAAGGACTAGTGATATACAGAAAGATAACTGTATTTCCTTTTCATTCCTTTTAAGACTAATTTGTATAAATTAAATCACATTTTTAAAAATATTTTTGAAGCTGCAACCTTTAATCAAAGCAAAAGTTAGGGAATTATTTTCTACTGTAAAATTTCACTTCATACAATAAGTATATGTATTTGCATATATACTGAATTAAAGTATGCAGAGAATTTTTAGAAAGTACAATTGAAGTGACTACAAGTTTGGATTGAGGACCCTCTAACAACTGATCTGATTCTTCTATTCAACCTCCCCAGCTTCCAAGGGCTAATGCAACATTACATACTTTAGGAGAAGCTGTTCTGGGCATCAAGATGATACAATGAGCACAGACACAAGAGAAAGATTTCAATTAAGAGTAGAGTAGCAGCATGCTACTAAAGCCGCTCAGCATCATGCTAATTAAAGTGCAATAAGCCAACAAAAGCCATTGAACATTATACTACCAGAGCCAAACTAGAAAGCTGATGAACCAAAGTAATTGTTTTGTTTTTAAAGTCAAAGTGCCAATATACTACTGAGAAGTGAGATTAGACTGACTATGGATCTCTAAGGATTAGATTGGAATCAACTACTGAAAATTTAAATCAATTTTTAACAAGTTACTAAAGTGGATAGGTCACAAATTATAATAGATACATGTAAATATATGATTTATTCCATGAAATTAATGCTTACCATTGCTGAACAAATATCTCTCCATGGATAGTGTGAGAGAAGGAGGGAGATAGCTAAATTGTGTATTCAGATTCTTAGCACAACAATAATTTTGGAATTGAAAAGAAATTTATTCTTTCTGATTTTTTGTTTGTACATAAAAATATTTTCTGTGCAGGAAATATGGCATTATATTAATGATTATTTGAATTAGAGCAATAAACGAGTCACATAAGTATGGGTGAAACACAGGAGCTTACTAGTTTATTAGGAAGGTCAATTATTTATTGTGTACTCTTCCCTAATTTGCAAACGAATTTTTCAGATGCCAATCACTGAAAAGAGATAAACATATCAAGGAAATTGACTGATAAACAAAATACTCAAATCCAGTTTTACTCTGTTGTAGTATAACTTGAATTTGGAATTAGTGCTTTCAGGGCACAATGCACATTAAAATACATGAGATAGGTCCAAAACACTGTGAAGGAAATAAAGATTATAATTAAAAAATGCCACTGATGGGAACTCAAAGGAATTCTTTGATAGATCCTCAACCAAGAGTACATTAATGAACGTGCTGCAATAAAGCAGCTGGGCAGTGATTCTCAACTGTATCATGTGAATTCCTGCATATAATTACAATCCAACTTATGAAATAAGCCAATATTTATGACTAGTGTCCAAACATGCTATTAATAGCTGATTAATATATAGAGACCTCTGTACAAAATTCCTTTGGAATTTTGCGCCTCCATTTGTTTCTACAAATATTTAAAAAATGGCACATTTTAAGAATACTTCAGATAAAATAAAGGTAAATGTTTTTTAATGAAAGACCAGAATGAGCCTTCCAAGCATATGAAGACTTGCTGAAAAAAAGAAACTTAAAAAGGAGCAGATATAGAAATGCTGTCTTCCTTCAATCAAAACAGGATGTCGATTCCGGAAGACAAAAGTGATCAGCTGCCAATCCTTTATCCTAGGAAGAATAAGGGTTAACCATCACTGGCATAGGAGAATACAGAAGGATCTTTATTTGCAAGCTGCTTCAACTAGCATTTGTCTGGCATTTATTTGAATCACCATCAGCTGTAGTCACCTAGAGACAAAGCATCCTTTTATTTTCTTCCTCTAATAATTTACTATACTTTATTGAAGATGCTAGCCTTCTGGGATTGAAAGTCATTGCTCTGACCACTACTGATTTCCTAGATATATTATGTACATGTGGGATACATGTTAACAGACAACTGTTTGTGTCTATGTTAATAAAGTTTTCCTTTATTAACATAGATGCCTCCAATAAGAACCTATATTGAAATGGGAAAGCATATTTTAACCCCATAGTGTCAATGCAGAAGTTCAAAATAATTAAGTTAACATGTGATTGTTCTCGGTGCAGAGAAACGGTTATCATTCAAAACTCTATACAACATTACGTGCTATAAATTAATTCAGCCAATGTTGAGAGATATATTCACAGGTCATAGGGATATTTTAGATTCTTTGTCTACTATGAGTTAGAAAACATTTTAGATTTTAGAAAATACAAAACAATAAAAGAGATTTTTTTATCTGCAATGTTTCTTATCTACAAGGATGTATTACTTAAAATTTCGGAAACATTTTTCATTCAGTACTAGAAGGAAATAATATAAACACATACATTGCAAAATATGGGGTGTATCTATATGTTTGCTTTAAAGAACTTGAGCTTGAAAGGCAGGATTCAAAGGAATAGGCTATTCTCAACCTGTACAAAGGGAGTGGTTTCCCTAGCAACAGGAAATAGGTGAAAGCTCTCAGGAGTGATCCTTACACCCATGCTCCTTTTGAGTTTGGTAATGCTTCCAAGCTCATGGAGGAAAAACAGAGTGAATGTATCACAAAGAAATGGTCCTGATGGTGAAGGCCTTTTGCAGCATTTATGAGACAGCAAGTGACTTGTTTGCAGTTTTAGGCAATAACAGGAATAGCTATGATAGGAGCCAAGTTTCTTTCTCCCTACTATATATTCCTCATATTCAGAAAACATAAAACAATGTAAGGGATTCTTATGACCACAATAACCCTGTCTTGATTGACATACAAGAAAAGATTGTCTTTGTTAAAATCATTTCACTACTAATTTCTGCTTTTACCATCAAATGACTTAACTTCTGCCTGTGACCTCCCAACACAAACATATACACACAAACATACACACACAGAAACACACAAACATACAAATACACACACACAACTCACACAAAAATACATACAAACACACAAAATCATACACATGCACACCCACAAACACAGAAACATACACATTCTTCTAGAATGAAATGAAGGATTGGGGGAAATTGCAACATTTTGACAAGAACTTTATACTAGTTATTTTCTAGCATAGGCCTTTCAAGCACAGAAAAGAAACTCAGCCACTTTTCTTTCAGGCTTTTGCTCCACTATCAGCTTTTGACAAGATAAAGATGTTTCACACTATTCCAGAGGTGAATGAATTGCTTCACTTATGACATGTTTTTCTTCGAATTATCAAATCTTATTTTGCTGTAAGGAACCACAGAAATGAGAACTTTCTTTGCTAATTCTATTTAAATATTTAATTCATCATGCACAATGCTAGAGGCTGGGAATAGGAAGGTGAATAATGAAGAGTCCTGGCCCCCCAAAGGCTCACAATCATTCTCGCTATGAAACATCAGGAATTTGAAATAACTTAGCAATTAGTCCATTTCTTCTGTTATACTTCATAATTCTACCAATGAGCATGTCTTGACCAGTTTTTTGGGTTTTTTAAATTAATTCATTCATTAATTTTTAACACACCATATTTTATCCCCCACCGCATCCACCCTCTGACTGTTCCGCATCCCATACCTCCTCCCCGTCCCCTTTTTTCCAAGTGGATGTCTCCACCTACCACCCAATCTGACCTCTAAACTCCCTGGAGCCTCCAGTCTCTTGAGGGTTAGGTGCATCATCTCTGAATGAATACAGACCTGGCAGTGCTCCACTGTATGTGTGTTGGGAGCCTCATAGCAGCTGGTGTACGCTGCCTGTTTGGTGGTCCAGTGTTTGAGAGATCTCAGGGGTCCAGATTAATTGAGACTGCTGGTCCTCCTACAGGGTTGCCCTTCTAGTGCCCGAGTGAGGATGCTCCAGTCCCACTTGGGCGGGAGAAGAAAGCAATTACAACTGGGGAGGGAAGGAAGGACCTAGGAGGGGAAGTGGACGGTGGTGGGGGTTTGGGGGTGGGAAGAGGGCAACCTGATCTGGTATTGGGTGAGGGAAAGGGACTTAAGCCCTGAGGGCCAGCAGAAAGAATATAAACAGGCAACCTTTGGAGATAGGAGGTTGGGGGGACCCTTCAGAATGCACCAGAGACTTGGGATGTGAGAGACTCTTAGGAATCAAAGGGAGGGACCTTAGATGAAATGCCTGACAGTAGGGAGAGGGAAGTTATGGAGCTCACCTCCAGCACTCCAGCAGGAAGACAGGCCATCAAATGAGGAAAAGGGGGGCCATCCTACAGTCAGGTCTCTGACCCATAATTGTTACTGTCTGAAAGAATTACAGGAATGGAAATGGAGAGGATCCTGAGGAAAAGAAGGTCCAGAGACAGGCCCAAATTAGGATCCAGCTCAAGGGGAGGTCCCAAGGCCTAACACTATTACTGAGGCTGTGGAGACCTCACAAAAAGGGGCCTAGCATGACCACATTCCGGAAGACCCAACAAGCCGCTGAAAGAGTCAAGTGGAGATATTTGCACCCAACCAATGGACAGAAGCAGCTGACCCCTGTTGCTGAATTAGGGAAGGCTGAAAGAAGCTGAGGAGAAGGTTGACCCTGTCTTGACCAGTTTTGATTTAATATTTGTACTCAGAAATAATAAAAAAGAACAGAGAAGAAAATGATCTTTGAGAATTAGCTTACTTGTACACAAACATGTTTAGTAAGAATGAAAAACTTTGACACTTTAGAATAAAATTTCACTGTATTAAT
>JADRCD010155938.1:0-11132 GCA_019843815.1 Montemys delectorum | reverse complement strand
TGTTTCATGTGGACATGGGATATTATTTGTGTCAAGTTGACAAGGGGTGGATTGTAGTGGCTATTCCTGGTTGTCAACTTGACTACATCTGAAATGAATTACAATCCAGAATTAGAAGGCTCACCTGTGGCCCTAATCTGGAGGCTGAGAGATACAAGTTTCTGACCTGAATCTTGGCATGGAGACCTTGAGGAATAGTGGCTACGAATCCCATAGGATTAACATAGAAAGCTCTGAGTTCAAGGTCATCCGGGGTTAAAGGTGTGGTGGCACACACCTTTAACCTGGGCCACACTTTTTGCTGGAGACATATATAAGGACATTGGAAGAAGGAAGGCTCTCTCTGCTTCGCCTGCTTGCCTTGTGGGACTGAGCAATTGCTGGATCCTTGGACTTCCATTCACAGCTGCTGCCGCGACTGTTGTTGGGAGTTGATTGTTGGGAGTTGGACTACAAACTGTAAGTCATCAATAAATCCCTTTACTACATAGAGACTAAGTTCTGTGACTCTAGAAGAACCCTAACTAAGACATATTGGTACCAGGAGTGAGGTATTCCTGTGACAACCTGACCATGTTTTGGGGAGGACTGTGGAAGGACTTTGGAACTTTGAGCTAGAAGAGCCACTGTTAAGAACTCTGTGGAATGTCTGTGGGAGCTTGGAAGATCTTATTGAGAACAGTGCAGAGATGGAGGCCTGGCTTGTGAAATTTCAGAGGGAAGATTAAAGACTCTTATCAGGGCTATGTTGT
This sequence comes from Montemys delectorum, assembly GCA_019843815.1. Classification (NCBI taxonomy): domain Eukaryota; kingdom Metazoa; phylum Chordata; class Mammalia; order Rodentia; family Muridae; genus Montemys; species Montemys delectorum. The sequence goes on along the minus strand of JADRCD010155938.1, from coordinate 10,380 downwards.
TTTGATTGTGAAGATTCTGTGGTTCTGGTTAGCTGGGGCTGAATTATCAGCTGTGATTAACAAGATACCAGAACTACTAAAATGAAAACTTTGCATTGCTGGGACTATTGATGCTGGTTAGCTGGAGCTAAGAAATTAGCGGTGATTAAGAAGAGACCAGCATCATTGAGGTGACATCTTCTGGGGAGTGTTTTCTGAGAGCACTAAGAGGCTGCGTTCCAGAGGTAGCCAAGGTTGTACCTTGTGCTGCAGCAGGACTTGGTAATGTGTAAGAGTCACCCAGGTGGTACTGGTTTTGACAGCATGAAGGGGTCATGGAGAGCAGCTGAGGCTCAGCACAGTGAGAGGCCATGGAAGGTCATTGGTGAAGGTGCAGCCTCAGTTTGCAATTCATGGCCCAGGACTGAAGGTGTCATGCAAAGGAGTTGAGGCTTGGCACCATGAAGACAGTCTATGAGAGGCTACTGATAAAGCCTAGTTACAGCAGTGTTTTGGGAATGCCAGTACCATGAATGACCACCAAGGACAGCAGCAGCAATGGAGTACAGGCATCTGGAGCCCAGAAGACAAGATGTGTGCTACAAAGGGCAGAGCTAGAGAAGTGACCAAAGCCCTTGGAGGAGCCCAGAAGATCGTGAGTTGGATCCCAAACATTGGTTTTGCTTTTGATTGTGACTGTGCCCTGATATTTTTCCCTCTTGAGGGAAGAATGTATTTTAGTGGAGCCCACAGTTAAGAGACTTTGAATTTTAAAAGATATTGGACATTTTAAATTGATTGAACTTTTAATATGTAAAGACTGTGGGACTTTAGATCTTGGGGATGAATAAGAACATAAGGGTTGAGGCTTAATAGTGATGTGTTTGTGTGTCAAGTTGACAAGGGGTCAATTGTACTGGCTAGTTTTGTGTGTCAACTTGACACAGGCTGGAGTTATCACAGAGAAGTGAGCTTCAGTTGGGGAAATGCCTCCATGAGATCCAGCTGTGGGGCATTTTCTCAATTAGTGATCAAAGGGGTAGTGCCATCCCTGGGCTGGAAGTCTTAGGTTCTATAAGAGAGCAGGCTGAGCAAGCCAGGAGAAGCAAGCAAGCCAGCAAGGAACATCTCTCCATGGCCTCTGCATCAGCTCCTGCTTCTTGACCTGCTTGAGTTCCAGTCCTGACTTCCTCTGGTGATAAACAGCCATGTGGATGTAAGCTGAATAAACCCTTTCCTCCCCAACTTGCTTCTTGGTCATGATGTTTGTGCAGGAATAGAAACCCTGACTAAGACAGTAGTCATTCACACTTTTTGCCCAACAAAGACCAGCATTGAAAGAGGAGAAAATATTTTATCAAGTGAAATTTGTACCTTAGTCATCACTGTGGAGGATGGACTTTTGTTTTTGTTTTGTTTGTTTTACAGTTGTGTAAAAGCACTTTTAATACCAGAGAGTCCCCAGTAGGCAACAGACCTTATTGGAGCTTCTATGGAGATAGCGAATTCACCAAGCAGGAAGAGTTACAAGGGGAAGTGATATGGAAACAATGTTGTTTTATGTTGGATCCCTTGGAGCTCAGTTTAACTGAAAGAACCACCCAAAAATAGACAGGTAAAGGACAACGGCTAGGAGCACCCCTTCCCCTATACAATCTCTTCAGAATAGTTTGCCTCTCTGTGCTTCAGAGTGTAATTATGATATATAGCTTAACCCAAGTCTCAGAGATTATGATTAATTTTTATTGATGTAGCTTCTCATAGAAAATAAATGGAGGGACAAGGACAGAGCTAGGAGAGCAGCCAAGTGATCAAAAAGAAAATGAAGATGCTAAGATGTATTTAAGGCAAAAATTACAATTAAACATCATAACATAGTTTATAAGAAAACTTTTTTCTAGAGTCCAATATATTGGAGAGAAGTATAATGAAATATGTATATTTAGCTATGTATTTTTAATAGGCTACTAAATTGTGCTATTATCTTTCAGGTCAGACCTGAGGAGTAATTTGGGATCCTTAAAACAGTTATGCAACATGCAATATTTTTAAAAGCTGTATCCAAGGCCAAAGTTATATTAAGCAGTTTTCCAAACTCACTAAGCCATATAGTTTAGAGATAAATTCTTTCCTCTAATGAAACCCACTATACTAAATTAAAATATCTTTTGGAAGCCCACCACTGTACAATTAGTGTGTGCTGATAAAAATAAATAAACATGTGGAAAGTCATCTGATAGACTTGATATTTCTTGCAGATGGTTTCACCTTTTAATCTAACCATCATGGTATATAAAAACAATAAGTTCCTTTCCCATTTGTATCCCTTTGACCTCCTTTAGTTGACTAGTTGCTCTGGCTAGGACTTTGAGTACTATATTAAATAGATAGGGAGAGAGTGGGCAGCCTTGTCTAGTCCCTGATTTTAGTGAGATTGCTTCAAGTTTCTCTCTATTTAGTTTGATGTTAGCTACTGGTTTGCTGTATACTGCTTTTACTATGTTTAGGTATGGACCTTAAATTCCTGATCTTTCCAAGAAGGGGTGTTGAATTTTTCTTTTATCATAAAGGGGTGTTGAATTTTGTCAGATTCTTCTCAGTATCTAATGAGACAGTCATGTGGTTTTTTTTTCTTTGAGTTTGTTTATGTAGTAGATTACATTGATGAATTTCTGTATATTGAACCATCCCTGCATCCCTGGGATGAAGCCTACTTGATCATGATGGATGATCCTTTTGATGTGTTCTTGGATTTGGTTTGTGAGAATTTTATTGAGTATTTTTGCATTAATATTCATAAGGGAAATTGGTCTGAAGTTCTTTCTTTGTTGGGTCTTTGTTTGGTTTAGGTATAAGTATAATTGTGGCTCCACAGAATGAGTTGGGTAGTGTAACTTCTGTTTCTATTTTGTGGAATAGTTTGAAGAATATTGGTGTTAGGTCTCCTTTGAAGGTCTGATAGAATTCTGCTCTAAACCATCTGGTCCTGGGATTTTTTTGGTTGGGAGACTTTTAATGACTGCATCTAATCCACATCCTTAGTCATCAGGAAAATGTGAATCAAAACAACCCTGAGATTCCACACTATACCAGTCAGAAGGGCTAAGACCAAAAACACAGGTGACAGCAGATTCTGGTGAGGATGTGAAGAAAGAGGAACACTCCTCCATTGTTGGTGGGATTGCAAGCTAGTACAACCACTCTGGAAATAAGTCTGGTGGTTCCTCAGAAAACTGGACATAGTACTACCTGAGGATCCAGCTATACTACTACTGGGCATTTACCCAAAAGATGCTCCAACATATAACAAGGACACATGCTCTACTATGTTCCTAACAGCCTTATTTATAATAGCCAGAAGCTGGAAAGAACCCAGATGTCCTTCAAAAGAGGAATGGATACAGAAAATATGGTACATTTGCACAATGGAATACTACTTAGCTATTAAAAACAATGATTTGATGAAATTCTTAGGCAAATGAATGAAACAAGAAAGTATCATCCTGAGTGAAGTAACCCAATCACTAAAGAACACACATGGTATGCACTCATTGATAAGTAGATATTAGCCCCAAAGCTCGGAATACCCAAGATTCAATTCACAGATCATATGAAGCCCAAGAAGGAATACCAAAGTGTGGATGCTTCAGTGCTTCTTAGAATGGGGAACAAAATACTTACAAAAGGAAATATGGAGACAAAGTGTGGAACAGAGACTGAAAGAAAGGCCATCAAGAGACTGGCCCACCTGGGGACCTATTCCATATACAGATACCCAGACACTATTGTGAATGCCAACCAGTGCTTGCTGACAGAAGCCTGATTTAGTTGTCTCCTGAGAGGCTCTGCCAAAGGCTGGCAAATACAGTTGTGAATGCTCACAGCCAACCATTGGCCTGAGCACAGGGACTCCAATGGAGGAGTTAGAGAAAGGACTGAAGGAGCTGAAGGGGTTTGCAACCCCATAGGAAGAACAACAATATCAACCAACCAGACCACCCCCCTTTAGCTCCCGAGCTCCCAGGGACTAAACCATCAACCAAATGGTAAGCAAGGAGGGACCCATGGCTCCAGCTACATATGTAGCAGAGGATGGCCTTATCTGGCATCAATGGGAGGAGCCGCTCTTGGTCCTGTGAAGGCTATATGCCCCAGTGTAGGGGATGGCCAGGTTGGTGAGATGGGAGTGGGTGGGTAGGTTGGGGAGCACCTTCATAGAAACAGGGGTGGGGGGGGGATAGGGGGTTTCCGTAGGGGAAACTGGGAAAGGGGATAACATTTGAAATGTAAATAAGTAAAATATCTAATTAAAAACAACAACAAAGGAAAAAACTGCGTTCTAAGGCAACTCTTAGGCATCAGTGATTGATTTAGCACTTGTGAATTTTCAGTTTATGAAATTCATGCCTCTGGCTGGAGCCTGCAGACCTAACCCTCAAGGTAAGACTCTTTAAGTGCAAGCATTCTAAGGGAGGAGATGACAGGAAGTACTGCTGTAGCACTGATGAGGTAAGAAGGTAAGGGGACATTGACCACATGGGACATTAATGTTGCTATGTCGACTCAACTACTGGGTCCTCTGAGGGGCAGCAAAGTGCTAAGCCCATTGGAAGCTTGTTTCCCTCCATCATCTCCAGGGAGCCACTGGTTGAGAGCTGGGAGGAAGGGAGATTTTTACATCTGCTTTCCCTCCTACTAGCTTGTGTGTGTTAATTAGCTGGCCCCAGAGAGCCCTCGGGGCACTTCGGAAACTGTTAGATGCTGTGGTGCGATGAGGTCAAAGGGGATATGAGCAAACTATGCACAGAATCTGCAACGTTTTGGAAACAGAAAGCAAGACACTGCCAATGGTAGAAGTGTGTCTGAAAACAAACTAGGTTGGAGTTAGACCAACCTTTACTTGTGCCAGTTCCTCACCAGTACCCTCTCACCAGTGCCCTTTCGGCCCCTACCTCTCCCTCCTCCCCTCCCCTCCCCTCCCTTACCCTGTAGTCACCCTTCCTGATTTCTCATCCTGTGTATTCTGTACTAGTTCCCACCTCCCTTGGGATCTATTCCTCTCCCTTCATGATGCTCTTTCTGTGAATTTTGGCAAGTTATTTAACCCTTTAAAGTCTCAATTTCCTTCTCTGAAAAGAGATAACAATGACCCTACCTTGACAGGATTGATGTAGCCTTAAGTTCATGTAGAACACAAGTTTAGGATGGAGTTGACACATATCAGGTGCTGTTAATTCATTCACATTTATTAAGGGAGGCCCCATTCAAAATAAAATTATCTAACGGCTTCCAAGAGTGTGTCTGCCACCATTACCTCAGTGCCCTTTGTGTGCATTGAATGAAGATGTTTCTGTAAGAATTTCGAACGGAAGGTCCAATGACATACGTATATAGAAATGTCATAATGAAACCCATTCTGTATGCTAATAAACTTTAAAAATGAATTTTGAGCTTGGGCTCAATAGTAGAGTATTTCCTAATTTTGAGCCTCAGAGCAACATCATCATCATCAGTATCAGGTTTTATATTTATTTGTATAAACATACGTTTATCACTTGGAGGAAGTGTTTAAGCCTCTCACCTGAACATGTGGGTTTTGTTTGGTTGTAGAGACAGGATTTCTCTGTGTAACATGGGCTATCCTGGAACTCTCTATGTAAACCAGGTTGGCCTTGAATTCACAGAGATCTACCTGCCTTCTGAGTGCTAGGATTAAAGATGTGTGCCACCATCTGGCTTACCTGAACATGTTTATGTGTGTTACTCTTTCTTAGTGTACAAAGTGGTGGGTTTCCCCATGATATCACTGTGGTTCGCTCTCATTGCTTCCCCTCCCCACCGTCCTTCTTTCACATGCCCCTCTCTCCACTTAACCCCACTGGTTTATTACCATATATATTCTATTACCCTGACTGACCTCAAAATCTCTTCCTCCCCTCTCATGATCTTCTTTCTAGTTACATAATCTACATCTACATAGACACACACATTCTCACATGTATATAATTTTGAATCTAAACTCCACATATGAGAGAAAGACATAGCATTTGCCTTTCTGAGTCTGCCTTATTTCATTTAATATAAGGACTTCCAGTTGTACCTGTTTGCCTGAAAATGTCATGATTTTGTTTTTTTATTACAGCTGCAGAAAATTCCATTGTGCATATGTGCCAGGTTTCTTTAGCCATTCAACTGATGGGCACCTAGGTGGGTACTTGAACATATCTTGATCAAGTTTGAGCCTGCTTTTCCCTAGAGATAGCAATGCTTAAGGGCCTATTTCCCCCAGGGAACTCTAGGGGAACATGACCAGACAGGCTTCTCTTCTGCTCTGGAATTGTTTGGCACTGCCATCTTTGTTACCATGCAGGCAAGGGTCTTCACACCTCTCTGGTAGCTCACATTATAGCAGGACATCTATTATTCATGCAGAGTTAGAATCTAATGTGATGGAAGCAAATCCTTTTCAAAGTGCTTGAGAGAGAAAGGAGGGGTCAAGAGTCTGCAGACAAAATAATCTAATAAAAGCAGAACTAGAATGACCCACTTCTCCCAAGAGTGGCAAGCATGGGTTTTAAACATACTTGAGTCATCAGCTTTTATTTGCATTGGAAAGATATTACATCATAAATAAATGGCATGACATCATAATTTGAAGACTATGACATACTAATTGGGAGGGCTATGACACCATCAGTAGAATGGCATAATAACCAGAAGAATGTGATGTCATAACTGACAGGATAGGAGATTATCAGTGTAAACATATTACATCATAATTTGAAGGCTATGACATCACAAATAGAATGGTATTTTCAGCTAAAGAAAGTACAATCAAACGCTTCTATCTAAGTCTGTGCTTCATGAACGCCTGCCTGGGTTAAGAATTCTGAAAATGGAAAATTTACTTGTGCTACTAAAACATTTAATAAGCCATCTCTCTAAGTAGGAAATCACTGAAGGGAGTAGTATTTTTTCCTTCTAGTTAGTACCTAAGCCTCTGGATCCATGGCTGTCTAGGGAGCCAAGAACTCTCCTAACAATTGCAGAGACTTCCTACGATGCTCTTTACAAAAGCAGCTATTTACTATTCTGTTTTGATTGGGAGAAACTCAATAAAATCTTTTTATGTGGCCTATTTATTTTCCTAGACATTTAAATTTTTCATGTCTACATGCTCAATAATTCAAATAGATTTTTAAATGGCCAGGTTTTTACTTCCCATAGATTACCCTTGGGAAGTAGGGGTTTAAACGAATGGCAGCCGTGAAGAATCCCAGGCCTGCGTCCAGCTGTGCGCACAGACTGCGTCTCAACCAAAAAGTAACCTGGCCTACTCCACAGGAGGCATCCAGGAGCATCCCAACAAGCTACTGGAGAGAGGGCGCTTCCAGCAGCCAACTTTAGAGCAAGAGGGCCATCTAGACTCCAAAAGGGGAAGTACTGAACAGAAAAGGCCCATCTGGGATTCGCCATCAGAGGTTCCATGAGATCCAGATACCGAGAGAGCAAAAAAAAAAAAAAAGCAAGATCACTCATCTTAGTTTCTTTATCAGGTGACCAAAGATAACTCAAACTACATGTTATTTTTCCTTACAAACCACATTAAATAAAAAGCTCTCAGCTATAAAAATGTAAATGATATTGACTATTTTCTCTTTTATGAGACTGTTGTTCTAGAGAAGAATATATTAAAGCATAATATTCAGCTTGGGAGTTGATATCGCTTATATCGGAAAAGAAATGGAAATGTTTTTGTAAATCCTGAAAATTTTGTGGGCCTCAGCCATCATGTCTAGCGTCTAGTGAATAAGTCAGTCTTACTGGCTGGCCCACGACGGAAGCTCAGTCCCTTGTAAGGTCCTTATCCTTTATGTACTGAAAGGTGTCTGGGCACCACGAGGAGGACTCAGAATAGTGCTCTGCTGTCCATGCATCTTACAATAGATGTCCCGTTAGGCATGGCGAATGGCTCCGTAAGCATCTTCCCTGAACTGCTGCTATCTTTGTCTTTCAGTCTCTCTCTTTTGTGGTGCTGGGGACTGAGCAGATAGCCACACACTGCTGTGCCAGCACTTCCAGCTGAACCTGTGTGTGTGTGTGTGTGTGTGTGTGTGTGTGTGTGTGTGTGTGTGTTGGGGGAGGGGGCTAGAGGTTTCTACCATACATCATACACAGGGAACCTCTTGCAGAGGAGGTAGCCCCCCAGCAACCATGAAAAAAAGCAGCTAACCCTCTCGGAAACGTCCCTGACCCAGCTTCCTACCCACCTCCCTAAGGCGAGAGCCTGTTGCAATTTCTCCTTTGAAAGATGCACCATATCCCTTATGCTGTTCGTGGTTGAAGGGACCATAAGCCCAGCCACATTCACCTAGAGATGGTGAAGTCGTACAATAGGACAAAGCTCTGGAATGAAGAGTACTGCTTTGGCCATGTCGGGGTGATGCCAACTGCACACTACTACAGGTTGGGATCATTTCTAAGGAGGAAGACGGTTGCCCAGATGAAGATGAGGGAAGTGACCTAATCACCTTCGTCGTGCCTCATCTGTGCTCAGGCACGGAGAGGTTTGGCAAACGGTTGTGTAGAAGAGTGGGCACAGCAGAAAAGATAGCATCCAAGACAGCCTCTTTGGCCAGCTGGGGTGGGAGAAGTCACTTCGAGGAGTTATAGAGTTGCGTGGTTTCCAACCTCGATAGACTTGTTGGGCTCCATTCCAGAGCCCTGCCGCGGTGGCTGCTCTCAGGAGGCTTCACCAACCTGCTGTTCTTGCAGTTACTTGTTGTCTTGCTTCTTGCTCCTTTTCTTCTCGTGTCCTGTGCCATGTGGGTGCTGAAAATTGAAGTCAGGTTCTCTGGAAGAGCAGCTAGTGCTCTTAACCATGTGTTGGGGGGGGTGAGGTTTTCATGAAGTATCTTAAGATGCCAATTCATTGTTTTTTGAGACAGAGTCTCTAACTGAACTTGGACAAAACAAGCTAGTTAGACTAGCTGCCCAGTGAGTTTTAAGGATCCGTGTGTCTCTCTATCACCATGCTAGAATTACAGGTACACGCTGCAGTACCCAGCTTGTCTGCTTTGCTCCTTTCTTCCTTTCTTTCTCTCCTACTTTCCTTCCTTCCTTCCTTCCTTCCTTCCTTCCTTCCTTCCTTCCTTCCTTCCTTCTTTCCTTCTTTGTTGCTTTTTTTCTTTTCTTTGTATATTTTCTTTATTTACATTTCAAATATTATTCCTTTCCCAGTCCCCCTCCCCCAAAAACCTCCCTATCCCATCCTCTCTTCCCCAGCTTCTATGAGGGTGTTCCCTCACCCATCTACCCACTCCCGCCTCCCCACACCCAAATTCCCCTACACTGGGGCATCGGACTTTCACAGGACCAAGGGCCTCCCCTTCCATTGATGTCCTCTACTACATATGCAGCTGGAGCCATGGGGCCCCTCTATGTGTACTCTTTGGTTGGTGGTTTAGTCCATGGCAGCTCGGGGGGGGGGGGTCTGGTTGGTTTATATTGTTGTTCTTCTATGGGGTTGCAAACTCCTTCATCTCCTTCAGTCCTTTCTCTAAGTCCTCCATTAGGGACCCCGTGCTCAGTACAATGGTTGGCTGTGAGCATCCACATCTGTATTTGTCAGGTTTTGGCAGAGCCTCTCAGGAAACAGCCATATCAGGTTCCTGTCAGCAAGCACTTGTTGGCATTCACAATAGTGTCTGGGTTTGGTGACTGTATATGAGTAGCCAGCTTTTTTATGTAAGTGCTAGGGATTGGAACATGGGTCTTCATGTTTGTGTAGAAATCACTTGACTGAACTGTTTTCTCAGCCTTTGAGAATATTGATTTGTTGTACTGTTTTGTTTTTTGTTTTTGTTTTGTTTGAGACAAGATTTCTCTATATAACTGCCCTGGCTGTCCTAGAAGTTGCTTTGTAGCCCAGGCTTGTCTCTAACTCACAGAGATTCACTTGCCTCTGCCTCCAGAGTGCTGGAATTAAAGGCATGCACCACCATGTCTAGCTTTTTTTTAAAAGTTGACTTTTTAAAATAATTTATTTAATATATATATAAAATTTGTGCATTAGTATGAGGGTGTCAGATCCACTGGAACTGGAGTTACAGACAGTTTTGACCTGCCATGTGGGTGCTGAAAATTGAAGTCAGGTTCTCTGGAAGAGCAGCTAGTGGTCTTAACCAATATTCTTAAGCAATAATACTGACTTTAATAGTGATTGGGAGCAACTGGGAGGATGGTAAGAGAAGTCATTAGTCATCTTAACTCATTTCAAGGGTTAAGCCAGAGCAGATTCTATTAGTATCTATTTGACTAGAATTTAGTTTACTTTTATCTGTCTGTCTGCCTGCCTATCATCTATCTATTATCTATCTATCTATCTATCTATCTATCTAT
>JADRCD010155931.1:0-17825 GCA_019843815.1 Montemys delectorum | reverse complement strand
TCTCTCTCTCTCTCTCTCTCTCTCTCTCTCTCTCTCTCTCTCTCTTAAAAATTTTAATTTACGTATACAGGTATACTGTCATGTCTTCAGACGCACCAGAAGGGAGCACTGGGTCCCATTACAGATGGTTGTGAGCCACCATGTGGCTGCTGGGAATTGAACTCATGACCTTTGGAAGAGCAGCCAGTGTTCTTAACTGCTGAGCCATCTCTCCAGCCCCTGTTCTCTCTCTTTCCATGTTAGGCAATTTTGTTCGTTTTTAGACAGGTCTGTGTAGCCCAGGTAGCCTTGAACTTGCTAAGCAGCCAAAGTAGCTTTGAACTCTTGATCCTCCTGCTTCTATCTCCCAAGTGCTGGGATTACAGGTGTGTGCCACCGTGCCAGACTTTGATAGTATTCTACGTAACTAGACATGTAAACACATTTATAAGGTCCAGTTTATCTGTTCTTCTTGTTGCTTGTGCACTTGGTGTCATTTATAAGTACCTGCCTATTCCAAGCTCAGAAACTGACACAACTTCCCCAACTGGGCTAGCCTGGCCCTTAGGTTAGCAGAGGCTTGCTTGCTCTCTGCTGCTGCCTCTCATTGCACTTCCTTCCCCGTTTCTTCTTTCTGAATTTCTCATTTCTCCTTTTAATCTCTCATTTAGATCTGGCATCCGCTGGGCTGCAGGGCAGCTGACCCTCTAGTGTACCACCTGTGTGGAGCGAAGGTCAGCGCGGGGAGGATGCCCTGAAATGGAGTGGGAGGAAGGAAAGGAAGTGCTGTTTTCTTTGGACACCCGGCCCCTGCCATCAACCATGGAGCCAGAAGAGGGAGCTAGAGGCTAAGCAGTGGAGCCACTTCTCCAACGGGGCATACCTACCTGATGGACACTATGAGAGAAAGCACCTCCAACAGCAGGTCTGCACCAAAGACGGCCAGGGCAGCCGGCGGGGGAGGGGTGGCGGTGGCTCCGTACTTTAGGAAGCAGGTGATGGAGAGAATGAGGAACACCGTGGTTGACAGAAAGACATCCAGAAGGGAGCTGAAGGTGGCGCTGGCAAACGTCTTCACCGGAGAATTCTTTATGACCTGTTTAGAACAGGAGAGGATGGGATGAGCTGTGTCCTCAGCTGTGTCCTCAGAAAGAACAGTGTGGAGGGACAAGTCCAGACCGGGGCAGAAGCCGGTGTGGTTCACACGGATCATCTCCTCACTACCACCGCATTTAAAGTAAGAAGCTTGCCGAGGGCCACACAGCAACAGGTTGGAAGTCAGTAGACTCGCACACACATTTACACAGTAGCTCACTCTGAAAGATGAGCTACCGCCTTAGGGTCCAGGAGAACACACCTCAGAATGCAGTGGGAAGGCAGGAGGTGATGGGGGCTTCCGGGGGATGGAGGGATGTGAGAGCTTCACCGGAAGACAGGTAGATTCTTAAGCAGCAGCTGAGGAAAGCCTCCGTGTGTGAAATGAGAGAATATAACCTTTCTCAGGAGAGCCTTCCAGGCTGGAAAGGAGGCTCAGGGGGTGAGAGTGTTTGTTGTTTTTCCAGAGGACCTGGGTGAGATTTCCAGCACATGCATGGTGGTTCAAAACGACCCACAACTTCAGTCCCCAGGGATCCAATACCCTCTTCTGTTTTCTGCGGGCACCAGGCACACTTGTGGTGCACATACATACGTGAAGGCAAAGCCAACATGAAATAAAAATCGAATAAACTATGTATTTCTTTTTTAAGGGAGAAAGCCCATGTGGGTATGCTACTGGGTGCAGGGTGAACATGAAACGAAGCTTGAAGGGAAGGGCAGCCTGATCATGGACTAATAGGCACAAGAAACGGGGCACTGGGTGGTGTTTACTAAAGAGGCACATGCATATTGTCAGGAAACTCTGGAGAAGGAAATTGCTATCATATGATGTGTCCAAACACGTGACCAGTTCCAGACCCCTGTAGTCCCTACAGAGAGGCGCTACCCAAGTCAGGGCTCTCCGCAGTGGACAGGGGAAGAGAAGACATAGCTCCTGTGTGGAGATGGAGGTCCACAGTGGATACCCTGAAGAACACAGGATGGAGAGCCAGAATGGGCTGCAGCCACATGAGCTGACCCCTAAGTGCACCCAAGGCCTGTCTTCTAAGGAAGACACAGAATGTCAAGCCTGAGGCCGAGGTGAAAGGACACGGCACACCACTGATGGGAGAGAAAGCTGCGATCCACTGCCCAGAATGCCAACCAGGCACCAGGTTCTTCCATCCACTCCTCTCAAGTATCCCTGATGAGTATTACTGGGGGTTGGGCTGTCATGGGATTTAGACAGCACAGAAACAGAGAGTCGAGTATTAGGTTCAGAAACCACATGGGATTCCTATATAGGGTACACATGAGGGACAAAGAAGACATGGGGGAGTAAAACCCAGATAGTGTCAGGGTAGGTTTTTAGGGAGAAAATGGTGTATAAGCTGAGAAGAAAGCTAGCTCCCTTAGCTCAAGGGAGCTATGATGGCGGTATGATGGGGGGAGGTACAGACATCCTGATATCAGGAGAGAAGTGCCACTCAAGATCCCAGCACAGGTGTAAACTGGAATCCTTGCAGGGCTGGGATAGCAGATAGAAGACCAGAAACACCAGCTACGGAAGAAACAGTCTGGAAGGGATGTGCCGTGGCTTTAAGATAATGGAGTTCATAAAGGGCCTTGGGGTTTTCTCCCTGGCAAAGATAAATTCAGTTCCAACACAGGGCTTCCTGGTTGTGGGGAATCAACATTAACCTTTATTTTCCTGCTACTCAGTAAATCCTGAATGCACAGTGTCCCGTGAGGTCAGGGCTTGTGCTGTGAGGTGGCAGTGAGAACGTACCTCTTCCTGGTAGCTGGTTCTGTAGGATCGCTCCAGCTCCTGGTCCAGGAAGTTCAGGCTGAACTGATTGATGGGTGGCTTGAAGAAATAATCTTTCATCAGGCTGGAAGACACAACCAACGCACTCCATCAACACTAGCAGAAACAGGCTCAGACACCTCTCAGAGCACACCAGCGAAGTTACCTCTGAAAGTCGCTATGTGGCTCCACAGACATGCCTCTAGCAAAGTCCTTTGTGTCTAGACACCATCGTCTGCTGTCTCCCTTCACGAGGGAGTGCCCACTGTGCGTGATCACCACACTCACTAGACCGTGTTTCTGAACACATGCTCCACACATCCAGGACGGGAAGACAGTGACGCACCTCTCTATCCTGTGAGGTTATCTTTTTGGAAAGCCAGCTGATCACGGTGCTAAGAGGACTTACAGAGATTTGGAGACTTTGAATGATGGCAGTTCCAAAGGCTTCCTGTCACCCCAAATACTGACAATGAGTACACCTCAAACGTAACAACTTGTTACTGGGAGATGGTGTTTGCAGATGAGGTAACTGTGGGGTTGTTATCAAAATTCAGAGTGCAGGTGAGACTTGAAAATGATCACGCTCAGCGATTTTAACAGATTAGCAGTCTCGTCTGATTTATGTGACTCTTGTATTCTTCTATGGACTGTCAGCAAATCATAATATCTTTGCTATGCATTGGAGAACTACTATAAGTTTAAGGGAATGCTGGTGTGATTTCAGAAGGCAAATACAAATACGGTATAATCTCTCTCCCACAGGCCTTTAGCCTGAAGTCATGCAAAAAAAGGGAAGGAGCCTCACACACGCCTATCACAGGGTGCCTTCCTCCTTTGCTTGTTGTGACAAATACTTATGATGTTCTCAGACTCAAATGAGGAAAAAATGTTCCCTCATGCTTGCTTTGTCTTCCTTTCCAATGACAGAGAGAAAATGACAAGGCAGGTGCCTGGTGTCTGCATCCCAGCAGTCCAGTGGCAGGATCAATTCTGTTGAAGCTGCATGGCTCTTTCATAGTTATTACTGGGAGTTTCTGCTTCTGGTTCTCACAGAAGATAGAAAAGCAACTGCTGGGAGGCACAAGACAGAGTAACCAAGACAGCTGGAAGGAGAGGAGGCATCCTTGGAAGGAGGCAAGAAAGACAGGTAAGCTTCCCGCCTTTTACCTTTGTTTTGTTTTCCCTGAAGACAGACATTAGTTAGCACCACTGCTGACCCTCTGGTAGAAAACCCTGCAATTCCAGCACTTGGAAGGCCAAGGCAGGGAGGTCATGGGCTTAAAGACATGAGAGCTATAAATAAGACTGGGGGAAGGAGAAGGAGAAGAGGAAAAGAAGGAGTGGGGAGAAGGGAGAGACTCTCCAAATGCTGCGATCTTGAATTTGTACAACTATGCCTGCCTCTAAAAGCCAGACTTAATGGCATAAAAAAACCCTAGGAATTAGGAATTGGAGAGATGACTCAGGTTGTATTCTTCTAGAGGACCCAGGTTCAGTTACCAGCACCCACATGGTGGCTTACAATCATCTACTACGTCCATTCCAGAGGATCTGATGTCCTCTTCTTAGCTACATACATGTGGTGCACAACATAAACATGCAGGAGATATATTCATACAAATAAAAAATAAATATTAAAAATTTTAAGTTAACCCCAAATATAGAAAATATAGGGTGAATACATATAAAGAATGGTTATAAATCTCAGAAAAGCAAGAGTCAGGAAAGAGGGAGAAGCCCAGGTTCTGCATATAAATTGTTCTCACATCTAAGTCTGACTCTTGAAGTTGCATCTTAACTGCATGTGACTGGTGGACCCCCAAGCAGTCCAGTTAAAGTGAAAAGAGACCATTTGATTTGAATCAGATAAGTGAACTGCTTGCTGAGACAAACACTTAGCATTCTTCAAAGAGATATAATGACATTCAGACTACTTTCTAAATGTTGCACACAATGTCAACACAATGTTGATAAGCTTACACAGAATTTGGGAAACACAATTCCACATAAAAGAAATGCAGTTACTGAAGATCCCTTCAAGACTTCATAGAGTCTGGAGTAAGAAGACAGGGACTTACAATTCATGGAGTTGAATAAACATAACAGCAAGGGGATGAATAACAAGAGGAGAGCCACAGGTATACACTGCAGGAATTCATTTAAAATGAAATGTTTTAACATGCACTTGAAGCCCACGGATAAGGCCTAGGGATGCCGTCCTAGCAGCTTCAGCGTCATCCTGATATAACCCAGCATTATCTGAGGGAGCCTCAGCTAGGGAATTTACTGTTGGTTGATGGGGAGGGTCCAGGACACTGTGGGCAGGGTCATCCCTGGGCAGGTGGTCCTGGGAGCAAGCCAAGGAGCAGTGTTCTTCTATGGCTTCTGTTACCGATTCCTGACTTGAGTTCCTGCCCTGATTCCCTCAATTACATATTGTGACTTGGAAAAACCAGAACTAGTATGTGTCTGTAATTCCTGGAGCTATGACTGAACTGTGGTCTGCGCACCTAGCTAGAACAACAGAAAACTACTGAGTAGACAGATTATCAACCCCCAGGATCTAACCAATGCCTACAGATCAGTGCAGTCCACACAAATGCAAGCAGTTAAGGACCGAGCAGCACATTTTGCAAATGCTTATATCTCCACCACCACATCGTATGAGAACATAAAACAAGTCTCAGTTTAAAGGACTGAAGCCACACAGGGTGTGTGTTTGGATAACAGCATTAAGTCAGGTGACGATAACATATCCCAAAACACTCATCATGAAAAGGAGCCACAGCACCTTGGAGAAAAGGTTCATTCTTAAGCTAGAGCAGGTGAGTTAAGAAGCGAGCTTGGAACATCCCACTGTGTTAAAGAACACATCAAACAAATGAGGGGTCGTGTCAAAAGGGACCCACTCGCCAGTCTTAAGGGGATCACTGGCTAGAGTCAAGCATTCGAGTGTAGCAAGCACAAGGATGGACAAAACAGGAGTGTGCTAGCTCAGGTTAACGATGGTGAATAAAGCAGTAATGGGGAGGGAACCTCTTTACAGTGGTTGCTGCACACCAATGGCAACACGGTGTAGATGCAATCCACTACCTGAACCACCGCTGCAAAGATGGTTCAGACAAGGCTTGTTGTCAACAGAGGCTAACCCCAAGGAGGTCTGACAAGGAGTGGGATCTTCCCACAGACTGCCTATTGGCCACAGTGAGAAGTTTGTAATTGTTTGGAGAAGCTGGCCTTGACCGTGCGGATGCTGTCGCTTAGTGAGGACCAGTGGGTGTTGTATCCTCTGGATATGACAGACATCACACCCGTTAGGTCTGGCCAGAGAGGCAAACCTGAGTCTGAGGGAGAATTCACAAAATCCAACATCCACATCTTCCTATAAACAAGTCAGCCTGTAAACTTTTCAAATGTTAATATCACAAAAGACTAAACAAGACAGCCAAGGATTTTTAAAGACTCCGATTTTAAAAGACTCAAGGACTGATCAGTAATGAACACAACATGTGAGCCTGGATGAGATCCTGGGCTGGAGGGAGAGAGAGCTGCCAGGGACATGATGGGGTCATGGGTCAGCTGATAATCTGGGACATGGGCTTAAGGCTAGAAAGAATGTCCCTAAACATCTCTCTCGGATTTAATGTAAGTTCAACAACATAATTATTTTTAGGAGTTGATATACGAAAGGGTGATGGGCAGACTGCATCCAACATACTTGTCAAATGGTTCAAAGCACACACACACACACACACAAAGAGAACAGAGTATACTGATAAAATATCACAAAACCCATTTCTTTGTATGGTACCCAAACAATATTTTTTTTTTTTTTTTTTTAAATGGAGCAGGCAGGATCAGCAGGTAAAGGCGTTTGTTACCAATCCTGACAATCTGTGCTTGATCCTCGAATCGGCTCTGAAAAGCTGTCCTCTGGCTTCCAGTGTGTATTATACTCGCATGCAGAGACACGAACACGAAAAAAATAATGATAAAGAAAATAAATAAAATGCTAAAAATGGGTATATCAGGCAGAGTGTATAGTGAATTTCAAGTTTCAAGTTATCTCAGAACAAAAATAAAGTAATATAATGACAGCCAACAGACAGACAGCAGACACACGGATGAGGCAGCTCAGGGGAACCTGTGCACTCTGCCACCATCTCGGGCTATGGAGCCTTACCTGTCTTCTTTGATGACATCAACAAAGTGGGCGTCGGTTTTCTCACGGATGTTCTTGAACCTGAGCGGGAGGAGGGCTGACTGATCCAAGCTCACGCCTGCCCACCGCCCCTTCTCCTGCAGTATCTCACAGAGGGAAGTCTGACTGTTGGTGAGCTTCTCCTCCGCAGGAGGGCTCAGGAGTCCGTTCTGGGTTTTGGAGTTGGGTCCTCCAGAAGCCTGCCTCAAGACAGAAGAAGGAGCACAGGGGGTGACGTGGTCGCCAGGAGCATGCCCTGCTTCACACCCATCCCCCAGCATGCTGGGGCCTCCACGCTGAGGACTGTGAATTGGTTCCCACCCCACATTCCATTTCTCCCCTAGCCCTGCTCCCCCAAGGCTCTGCTTTGGGACAGGGCATGTCTGAGTGTGTGGCAGTTGGAAGAACGTTGTAGAACAGCCATGAAGTGAAGAGGATGAGCTAAACACAGAAGAGGTCTACAGGGAAGGTAGAGGAGGCTCAAGGACAGTTGCAGGGAAGAAAACCCAGGCTTCCGGATGAGAGGCACCCATCTGAGTCTCCTGAGATACTGGGAGGTGCAGAATGACAGACAGGGGCCCCCCAAGGAAGCCGTTCCCAAAGCCTCCACCAAAGTTCTTTGTTCAGGCTCTACCCTACTTTCCACTCCAGTCCTGCCCTGGTCTCAAAGCCCTGGCTCCAGGCAGCCCCCAGGCTGTCAGCTCTACCTCAGGAGCCCCTCTCTTAGGTGCATCTCTTACCTGCAGGAGGCCCTTGGTCCTCTTTGCACCTCTGTATTCTACCATATACAAAGCCTAGCCTGCAGCCCTCTAACACTAGCCTTCTGAACTGGCTGCCCCTGAAGAATCTCATCCAGTTCTACTTTATGCCAGCCATCCTGGTTTTTGTTGTTATTTTGTTCTTTAGTGCTGGGGATCAAACCCAGGGTCATATGCATGCACAGCCCATGCTCCGCCTCCATTACTGAGTCCTCTGCCATCGTATTTATCGGTCTATTCAACCCCAAAGCCTAGAAGGCATGGAACGCTATTACCTAAGAGGAGTTATTTTCAGAGCTAAGAAGTTGACGAGACAGGAATGTCACCTTAGGTGGATGCGCCAGGAGAGGTACTGACAGGAACAACAGCCATGAGCTTGTTACCTTGGTACTGGTCTTAGGCTCATCTTGACAGCCATTTTGCACAGCTCCTCCTTCTGCACCAACTTCAGATTTGGGAGCAAATATGATTCCACAAGAAGGGCAAGTCTGAGGGAAAACACAGGCCATAGGAATACACTTGAAAATGCATGATCCAAACAATTCAGGATTGTTGTTACAACCGGCCTGCCCACATGACCACCAAGAACAGCAGCAGCAGGGGAGTACAGGCATCTAGGGCCTAGAAGACAAGGTGGAACCAAGTGGAAGGCTCACTGAACCACACAGGTTCAGCGAGACCTGAAGACAAACTGGTAAGATGTAAAGGGGAGCAAAACCCTCACATGAACTCAGAGCAGCACACAGGCAAAAAGAAACGCAAATGCCTATTGGCTGATGGGTCAGCCAACTGTGGTCATTCAGCCACAGCACAACAAACCCTGGACACACTATGCTTTCTTTTTTAAAAAATTAAATTTGTTCTTTAACAATTTCATGTGTGCATAGAGTACATTCTAATTATTCCCAACCTTACTCTCTACACCCGTCAACCCCCCACCTTCCTACAAATACCATCCCCACACTCCTGTCTATCTTTTTGCCTTGTTTTGTGACTCACTGAATTTATCTAGACTCATCTGTGTGACCATCAGTTTGGAATTACCCACTAGAACCTGGAGGGATTATGAGTAGAGATGCAATTGAAGACAATGACTCAGCTTCTTCCAGAAACCGCCAGGAGCCAATAAGTTTAGCAGAGAGGAGTAGAGTCCCATGAGCCCCACCCCCATCCATTACTGACTGCCACAAGTCCCACACCCATCCATTATTGACTCCTGACAGGGCCAATACTGTGCACGTCTGGTGCTCATAACCAAGCTGCAGTAAGCTGCAATAGCGATGTCCCACCTAGAAGAATGGCATTTCCTGCCCTTTTGCCTACCTTTAAACTCTTATAATCTTCTGCCCCAACTTCCATGCTCCCCGGGTTTGGCAAAGGATGTTATAAATGTCTTGTTAAGGGCCTTTGTTCTCAGTTTACTGAGCGGCCATGAGTTCCGTATACACTGCTGTTAGCCGAGCCTGGCCCTAGGCTGCTTCTGCAGCTTCCAATGTGTGCTGTAGGATGTGCTCTGTATACCTGGATGCACGCCATCATGCTTTCTGAAAAGGCCAAGCATGGTGGTGAATCTGTAAATCCCAGAACCTGAGAGGCAGAGACAGGAGGATTATCACAAACTCAAAGCCAGCCCAATCTACACAATTACATAATGAGTTTTAGGCCAGCCAGCAAGGGATATTCACTGCCAAAAATCAAACAAGAATAAAAATCAGACACAAAAGCTATATACTCCATCTGAGAAGTTGTAAAATGCCCAGTAAAGGTAGTTCTAGAGAAAGAACAGAGAGTGGTGGCTGCTGGTAGGGGACGTGACTGCTACTGGGCTAGTGCCTGTGCTGATGCCCCTCTCTCAGCAGGATTCCTACAATGACACTGACAGGAGGCAGGGCCTTTGGCAGCTAATCAAGTAATGAGGCCCTGCTCTTATGGGTGGGATCACTGCCCTTATAAAAGGGAGCCAATCAATTCCCTGGCCACTCCCATTCCGTGAGAAAGGGCCATAAAGCTAGGAACCAGCTCCATAGCCTCACTGGATAGCAAATGTATTGGCCTGCAGAACAGTGAGCAACAACTTTTTTCCAGAATTACATTTATTTTTAATTATGCTTGTGTGTGGGTAAGTGAATATGGGAGTGGTGCCTGAGGAAGCCAGTTGTGATCTGCCCAATTTGAGTGCTAGGAATTAAATCCAGGTCCTCTGCAAGAACAGAATGAGCCATCTCTCCAGCATGGGGACAACTTCCTACTGTGGGCATCCTCCAGTTGATGGATTTTTTGTGACATCAGTTAACTGGAGCAAGACAGGCTTTTCTTTTCTTTTTTTCCTTTTCTTTTTTAAGGGGTCATGAAAATGTTCTGAAGTAACATGATGATGGTTCTATACCTTGCAAATACGCTGTAAGCTTACACGATTAAAAGACTAGTTCTGTGCTATGTGGCTCACACGTCACAGTGACAAATGAGTGGGCTAAGTGGACACTAACCTGAGGTTTGTGAGCTCTCTATGCTGGACAGCTGGGTGGAAAACTAGGGATATGTCCTGCAGACCCAGAATTCTAAGCTTGTAGGAATTAGCTGATCCTGGAAGGCAAAGGTAAGACTCAGAACAGACAGGTGTAGAAAGAGGAAGGCTTAGCTCACTTACTAACCCCCTGACTAAAATAACTTTACCTCAGGACCCTCATGCTGTCAATGTGACGCAGCAGCCTAGGGATGGCATGGCAATGGCTGATTGGCAGTGAAGATGATTTCTTCTCAGTGAGAACTATTAAACACTAGGATTAATCATGGAAGACTAGATATTGTTGAGAAATTAAAAATAGCCTAAAGGTAAGAGTATGACCTAAGTTCACATCCAAATTGAGGTCACAGGTCACTGCTGCATTAAATGAAAGCACAAAGATTCTAAAGAGTTCTATAGTCTGGGAATCTGACATAGGCAGACTGAATATCCATATTTATTTCAAAGATGGATGTACACATGCCCAAGTAGCTATTATTTATTAACTAGCACATGTGAACAAATACTAGCTCCCAGGTAAAGTCTGTTTATGCCCTTTATTTTTAAGTTTCAATTTTGTGTGGCATGTGTGCGTATGTGTGTGTGTGCTGGGCTGGGGAGAGCACAGAAGTCAGAGGACAGCCTCCTGGAGTTAGTTTTCTCCTTCTATTTTTAAGTGAGTTCTGGGGATCAAATTCAGGCTGTGTGGCAAGCACTCTTCCCAGGGAACATCTCTAGCGCTGTGCTTACACTATCAAACTGACTTCAACAACACAGAACTGCTCCATTGCTAAATTAATACAATGACTTTTTTTGAAATGGTATCTCATATAACTCAGGTTAGTCTTGAACTTATGTATCTAAGAACAATCTTGACTCTCCTCTTTCTACCTACTGATTGTTGGGATTGTGTTCCTACCCAGCTGTAGTGAAATAATCTTAAAACACCTTATGTATTGAGTGAGTTAAAGTTCAAACATTTGCTAATGGACAGGGTTATAATAAGTCAGTGAAGTATTTCACACACAAGCATGAGGACTCTAGTCCCATCCTCTGAACCCACAGATGTTGCTATTTGTTTGTTTTGTTGATGTTTTAAAGCCAGGTATGGCCGTGAGCACCTATAATCCCAGCACTGGGAAATAGAGACAGGAGGATCCCTGGGCCTTGCTGGCCAACTAATCTAGATGAATCAGGGAGCTCCAGGTTCAGTGAGAGACTGATTGTGTCTCATCAAGATGGAGAATAACTGAAGGAGATACCCGTCATTGACCTCTGACCTACACACATGAACACACAAGCATGCACGCATACACACACACATGTACACACCTCACCCCAAATCAAGCACAAAATGACCCTCTGAGCCCCCAGTGAAAGAATGAAGTAAATGGGCCCAAGAGATACCTAGTTCTAACTAGAGCTGTTCAGAGGTGGCTGCTCCGTACTGGTGCAGTGCCTAGCTTGCTCCCCCAGAGGGCACACTGAACATTTATTTCACTAACCACATAGTTGACTAGGGAAGGACACAGCTTAGTCGGGACAAGCTGACCTTATGGTCTGAGAGACATTGACTTCATCAAACCCCTAGGGGCCACAGATCTTGAAACAGGAGGATGAAATAGTACAAAGCTATTATTTCTCTGGCCACTTTGAAACATCAAGACTGGGGAAGAGCCACACTGTCACCAGCCTGACATCGTCCTGGTTCTGCCACAGTGGGTGCAGGACTTCACTAAGCCTCCTTTATAAAATGGAGTTATGTCTACCCAAAGATCTTACTGTAAGGGAAAAATGAAGATGCTCATGCAAACTATGTCAGAGCATTTCAAAAGCAGTTACTTATTTATTTATTTATTTATTTATAAATAAATAAATGGTCTCAGGACTGTAGAGATGGCTCAGTGATTGAGAACACTGGCTACTCAATCATGACCATTGGAGTTCAGACCCAAAACTTAGGAGGCTCACAACACCCACAACTCCAGCTCCAAGGGATCTGAAACCTTCTGGCCTCATGGGCACCCCTCCCCACATACACACAAACATAACTAAAGTAAAATAAATATGTTTTAACACATGGCCTCACTATGTAGCCCTGGGTGTCCTCAAACTCCTCTCACAGTCTTTAAAGTTGCAATCCTCCTGCTTCCAAACCCTGAGTGCTGGGCTTACAGACAGACATGTGCCACCACACACAGCTTCAAAGCAGTTTTGTTTTGTGTGCCAGCCCGGAGGGAACTAGTTGATTAGTGCTGTCTGCCATAGGCAAAAGGCTGGATACATGAGAGCATGGTGGTGAAGGGCAACGGCTGTCTCAGGCCTTCTTAGCTGGACAGCAGCAGGGGCACCTAGGCCTGAGCAAAGCATTTCACTGAACTCTACAATAGGGCCCTTTGCTAGTCTCTTTCTTTCTCAGCCACTTTCTTTTGGGGAGACTGTCTTGATTAGAAGTTTACAACAAATGAAATTTCAAATTTTTCAGAAAAAAAAAATCTACCTTCCCTGGGAGAGACACTCTCCTGTCTCCACACCCTATTCAGTCTGGGCCCTGTGTAGCATGAAGCCTTTACTGTAAGTAGTGTGTACTTTGCTTCTTTCTCTACAGCCCCAATGGCAATTTTGTTTTGACTTATTTCTACAGCCGAACTCTAATCTGAAGTTTTTGCTGAGTTGACACGTCTATGAAACCTTCTCCACTTACCAAGAATGTCCATCTCTCCCCCTGCAGCTACTGGCATCTCCATTGTTACCAAGTACCTCTCACCTCCAACTTAGTCTATACACTTCACTATGTACCCTGGGAGGCACAGCTCACTGTGGAGCAAGGCCAGCAGGCACGGGAGACTAAGTTCACTGTCAAAATGACAATAGTTATGAGTTAGTGTTTTTGTGCTAACGACACAGAGGCAGGTTTGCAGTCTTGTCGTGTCCAAGCTCAGGGAGCCCTCCTGCCCACACGGAGACTCTGGTGCCGAGGACATCAGCCTCTGCACAAGCAAGAGGACTTGAACAGATCCCTGGGGATTCCTGGACAGATAGCTGAGCCAAAAGGCACCATGCTCCAGGTACAGCTGGGAGACCCTCAGTGTCTTAAGGGAATGCAGTATAAAAACAACAGAGCAGACAACCAGTGTCCTCCGCTGGCTGTCATACAAGAACACACAAGAACATACATTTGTATACATATGTGTGCACCTGCATACACCACATGCACAGACGCACACGCATGTGCACACAAACCCAAAGGAAAGACATAGCCTTCTGAAGACAGAATGGTTTGTGGACACTGGGGCTTGACTCAAGAACTCCCTGGCCCCTGACCACCATGGGACTTGACTCTGGCTGCCTTTCCTGTCACAAGGAAATAATCCTGACACCTTGATCTGCTGGGCTCTGATCACCTGAAATGACCCCAGCTGCTGTAACTCCCATCTTGGCTCTTCTGAGTAGCTCTACTGGCACAGACACACTAAAGGGAGTGCAACCATCCCCTAAACAGCATCCCTACAAGCCAAGGAGTTTGCTGGCTGTTGCCTGGGTAACCCAAGAGTCCTTGGAAACTCACCAAGAGCACGATTCACCATCTCCCCTCCCCCGCTTGGTGGGCACAGGCTTTGAAGGAAAAACCAAAACCATCCTCCAATACAAATGAACTCATTTCCATTTGTTTCTAACATGTTTCCACGCATGCACCCTAATTCTGGTCCGAATACATGGCACAGAGCTACAAAGTAGGGTTGCTGGGGTTTCTTGTTTGTCTTTACTCAAGGCTGTTTCCCATTACAAGATAAATCATTTTGAAGTCAGCACCTGTCCCTTTCTGTAACTGCCACAGAGAAGCCTCCTTGGGGGATGGAAATACCAGTCCTGGCTTTGCCTGGTTAGTCTACTGATCACTGACTAGTTAGCCATGTGTCCTCGTACTAGAAGAAGCATCCTCTACCATGAGGCTCATGCTGGACACGGCTGGTTGGGGTGAGCATGACAACACACATCAATCACTGAAACCCCCTCTAAGCTCTTCGTGCCTCCGTATCTCCTCTTCAGAGCATCCATAACAGGCATAGCAAGCTCCGCTTTACACAGGAGGAAACCAAGACGGAGAAGAGAAGGGGTGCACCTATAGTCACACAGTTAGAAAGCCACGGAGGAAATAGCCCAAGCAGAAGAACATTTGGCCCTAACCACACACACTAGGAGTTCCATGGTGGGAAGAAGTCACTATGCCACCTGTGGCCAGGGCTCTGTTACTGAGGTATGGGCAGGAATACTTTCAAAACAGATGATTTCTGCTAAGGAAATATCAGAGGTGAGTAGAAACGAATCCTTACAGGAAAAGAAAGCAGCAATGATCACAGAGAAAAAAAAAAAAAAAGGCTCCACAGATCTGTGAGAACAGGAAGCAAGACAGTTCAGGAACACTGGAGGCAAAGCCGTAAATAAACAACTGTAAAACTCAAGACACAAGATCTCAAAGTCACCTTGTGTAGACTCAAAGAATGCTAATTACTAAACTTTTCATTTAATTCCTCAGCCCTGAACTTAAAAACCAAGATTGATTTAAAAAAAAATCCAGGTGAAGAATAAATTAGATTCTGTTGAGCTTGGTGGTGCAGGCTTGTAATCCCAGAGGCAGAGGCAAAGAGGTCAGGAGTTCTGAGGCAGCCTGGGCTGCGGGAGACCCTATCTTGAAGAAAAAAAAGAAAGAAAAAGAATGAAAAAGAAAAAGAAAAAAAATGTCTAGATTAGTTTCAGTAGACCATGAGGAAAGAACATTATTACAATGTTGTGAAAATATTCCATAAGAAAAACAAAATTAGAAAAGTATTTAGTATTTTGGGAAAGGTTACATACATAGCACTTCACATCCAATAACATTCATTAAACGATACTGTATGTCTTTCCACTTAATTAGCATCCATACTTGATTACAGTTTTGTTTCTTTATGCTGTGTGCATGCTGGGGCATGCATGTGGAACTCAGAACAGCCTGTGGGAATTGGTTTTCTCTTTCCACCTTGAGGGTCCTAAGGACTGAACTTTGATGTTAGTGACAAGCACCTTAACCTGTTGAGCCATCTCATGGGTTTCAAAATGTCTTTAAAAACATCTTCTGATTTATAATTGTGGGAAATAAGGCCAAATTCTTTGTCCTATGTCTGTGCTCCCAGAATAGGAGACTGAGGCAGGAGGGCTGTGGGTTTGAGGTTGCTCTGGGTTAGATAGCAAAATTCTTCCCAATCACCTTTCGGATTTCTCAGTCTTAGAACAGGTAGCAATGGCTGCTGTCATAGCCCTGTGGTTAGGAAAATCCTGTCTGGGTTATTGACTCAGAATTTTATAAGTCAACTAGGCTACAGTCTCTTTTATATAACAACCAGTGTTCATCCTGAGACTCTGTTGCAAAAGGGGACATATTTTGAGAGACACCATTCTATGCTAGGCCTCTTCAGGGTACCAGGTCATAAATCCACTAGGAGTTTACTCTCGTTGATGAAGTGGTCCCGGACACAGGAAAAGCAGCCTACTGAAGGGAAGAAGAAAGACTGCATAGGATCCCAGAGCAATGGAAAAGCTCACATTAGGGAAGAAAATATTACTAAGGCAACAAACCAATGTCATGAGTTCAAGGCACTGACAGGTGTACTGGAAAGACTGGCACAAAGAGCGCAGAGCAACAACTGGGACTTTACAAAATCTACTCAAGAATGGATCTCACAGGGCTGCGCAACATCTTCACTGTTTTGGATGCAGACTCAGCGCTCTGCCCTTCAAAGTAGAATCATAGAACAGTTACGCAATGCTTTGGAGTTCTCAGGCCGGGACACCTGTTCTCTTCTGAAGCTGGGGAGATGGGACTGTAAGAAGGGCTCCTGGTGGTATCGACTCCACCCTGTGGGACTGCCTTTTATCTCTTCATGTGCTGTATACCCCAAATGTGGAATCCATTGACTCCAGTGTTCTGGGATAGCTTTAGTCTGAAGAATCCTTACCACGTGGCCAAACTATCGATCCAGAACCCAGACATTATACCTCAGGAGCTAACTCATCCTTCCCTCCTGAAGGGGACACAAGGACCTTCTTTTCCCCATCTCATGAATGTCTTGGCTGTTCATTCAACAGACTGTCTTCTACTTCCAGGAAACTCATGTTTGGAAATATGAGCATGGTAATAGAATATGCCGAGTGGATTTGCCCTTCTGATCAAAACAGATTTACAACTAGAAGAAAATGGTTTTTCAAGAGGAAAGCACTCTTAAAGCCTAGAACCCCTGATGCTAGAGTTGCTGCTGTGTCCAGGGGAACTCAGCCACACATGCCCAACAAGTAGAAAAATACAAGTAATTAATTTTTAGTTTGAGCTCTATTTCTCTACTTAAATAAGGCTCAATTTGAGGCCTGGGGAAAACCATCTTTCCCCCCCACACAAAGAACACTTTTGGAAAGCCACATTTTTATTTTTGTTTGTTTGCTTTGTTTTAATTCTCCCCTGCCTGTTTTAAGCCAGTCTGTAACCTGAGAACCCTCCTGCAGATGCCATGGAGTACCTGCTCCATGTCTAAGGCAGGCAGTTGAGGGGAAGTCAGATATCCTGACTGCCTACATATACAGGGGTCCTACACTACCATCCTAAGCTGTCCCCCACAGTAGTGGCCGTGGTGATACCAGGCAATGACAGGAACATTTGCATAACTGGGGAGGGGTGCATGTGGTAAGTAGGCAGAGGTCAGAGATGGTGTTGACCATCTGTCAATATGCAGCACAGCACAATATTCAGGACTATTGGGTCTGAACTGTTAGAATTGTAAAGAAAGTTCTTTAAATTAATGAAGCACATGAATAAAATGATAAGTGAGCTTTCAATAAGTCTGGACATGGTGTGACCAGAAGTAATCAGATGACTGGCACCCAAGTTCAGAATCTTCACAGATAAAATAACATGGATATGCCAACAGATTGCCACATTGTAAAGCTTGTTTATTTTGTTTTTGTTTTTTGGTGGTTTTTTTTTTTTGGAGACAAGGTCTTGTCATCTACTTTAGACTGTTCTCAAACTCACAGTAATCCTCAGCTACCCAGTCTATAAAAAAGCGCATAAGCGTCTGAATATGCAGCTAGACTCCAAATCTAATGAATGTAGGTAAGTCATACTAGACAACAGCTGTTACCATAGCCCACCATCCACTCTCTTGCTATCTGAAAGCTCCAAATGGCAGAGAACTATTCGAAGCATCTTGCTTTCTTTTAAAAACGGAAACAGCAAATATTTAAATGTGAAATAAACAGAAGGGTCGAGGAAAGCACCGTCAATAAGATGGTTGCTCTGGAGACGTGAGCGCCTGGGTTTGATTTCAGCTCCCCATGAAGATGTGGGGCTGGCGCCCTATACTTAAACTCCCAGTGCTGAGGGGCAGATGGGACACTGGTGGGACACTGGCTGGTCAGCCGGGTCTAACTAGTGAGTTCCAGGTCCTAGTGAGAGCCTCTGTTTTT